>VZRV01000612.1:1215622-1231502 GCA_013398115.1 Falcunculus frontatus
TTCCTATTTCTGTTGGAAGTACCTGTTTGTAAACACTTTCTAGTGTATCTTCTTCTGTCATTTTCTCAGTGGCTCTACTGTTGGCAGGTGTTACGTTTTTTGTTTCTTATGCTGCCTTATTTATTGGAAAGTCTCATAAAACAGGGGTTTCACTAAGCTTTAGAAATGCTTTATTTAAACCAAATCGAAAGTTTTATTAGAAATTGTATAAATCTAGGAAGGCTGGTGTCTTATTTTGATCCATATCTGTAGAAATGGGCTGCAAAAATAATATCAAGCTTTTTTTATGAGAATAACATTGTCAGTGAGAATATGAGAATAACAAGTACAGCGGAGCAAATAAACCTTGGTCTTGAGAGATTAATACAAATATGATAGAGCATTCGATAGATCTGGTTTGATTAAGAGCATAGACTTTTTTGAATATTTGTGTAACTTCTCATACACAAGCAGTAACATAATAGTGTGCAAATGACTGAAATATGAAAGAAGAATAAATTTACTCACAAAAGAATAAATGGCAGCAATGGCCGTTAATAAAAGAAAAGAGAAAAAACAAACTTGAGAGTGCAGTATCAGTGACATAAAGTATCGCTGAGGTGCAGTGTAAAAGACTGTTGTGAAAATAGCCAAAACTTTATCATTTGGGACCTTTTAATCTAGTCTGGGGGAAAAAAACCCTAGGAAATATAGGGAATATCCTTGTATTTGTAGAGATTTAATGGGACACTAATAAAGATCTTCTCCAGCTCTTCTTCATTGAATCAGTTTTGGGCAAGAAAGCCCAAAATGTTGACGTTAAATAGAAACTTAAAGCCATTGATGCAATACCTTGTCATGGTTAGGGAAGTAAACAAATTGCAAGGATATCTCAGCAAAGCACAAGAGCAAACACCAGGAGAAGCTAGTAAAGAGAGATCCAGTAAAGCAACCCTAAAATACTCTGTTTGGCCAGTGGCCCTGTACTACAGATAGAAATTGGGTTTGTAAAGATGAGCAACCCTTACCTATGACAATATATTGTTATGCTAATGTTCCTTTGGGAAGAAAAAAATAGTAAGATTCCCTGTTACAAGATTTTTAATCTAAAAATGTAAGTATGTTCAATTCCACTTTGTAATATTTTTCTCTTATATGTCTTAATTTAAAAGTCTAGCTTCGATCTGGGCCATTATTTTATGGACCTCAAATGTCTGCTGTTTGGGCTTTCATCACTATTGCCTTTTTAGGGTTTCTACCATGAAATTTAGGACAGAAAATGACTGTATCTTGGATGTAGAAGCATCTTGGCTGCCAGACTTTCTCACTGTTACCAAGCATCTTTTCACATTTACAATTTATACCAAATCTTGAGAGACTGTTCCTGAGGTGATCTTACTGTAACTCTTGCTCATATTTACCATGACTGCTCTTTTTTCCCAGATGCCCCTTTAAATCCTTTATTTTTTAGTGCATTTTGCCTTGCTTATTTCAGATGTTAAAAGGGTGTGTTTTAGTGGAGTTTTTACTGTATTCTATCGTGTTTTTTAAAAACATCCAGAAACTCTAGGTTTATCAGGGGAGCTCTCATTTGGCATTTCAATTATTTTTGTCATAAAGTGGATATTATAAAACTCTTGAGAGGAAGTGTGAAACTGAAATAATGGGACAAAGATCAAAGCCAGCAGCTACACAGAGCTTCTTGAGTGGAATCCCTGACTGGGAAAAGAAAGCCGACTGATGGCATTTTTTTACAACTAATGAAAATTTCTCAAGAGGTTAAGCCTTCTAATAGTTTGAAAGATGTAATAAAAACTCATTTCAGACTAATACAGAGTTCCCAGCAATATGTCATATGTATGAAATTTGCCCTTTTCAGCTGGTAATTTTTCACCACCTTAATCTTCTGTCCGGCAACCACATACAGGATCAGTCTTGTTTATTTCAGTGCTTATTCCCAGAAAAACTCTAAAGTAGAGGTCTCAGTGCTGCTGATCTTTGCCTAACTTTTTAATTCAGATGCTCTGATCTTTTTTAGCAATTCTTTTGTAATTTATCAGTACTGAAGTTGAATCTCAAATCCTATGATTAACATGGTAGAATATCTGCCTGTGTCTGTATTCTTTTACCAAAACGCTTCTAGACAAATGTGATAAATAAAATCTTAGTAAATTAGTAGAACTGGTAAAACATTAGTACATTTTCACCAAACTGCTTGATGTCTCACTAGGAACTTTTATAAATTCTGATTTGAATTAAGATTACATTTTGTTCAATTATCTGGAATTTACTCGCTTTATATGTACTTTAACATTACTACAAGCTGATTTTATTTAATTAAAATAGGGTTTTTTAAGAGTTTTAAGTGCAGATCAGAGAATGAAATATGCAGAAAATAAATGTGGAGAATAGGCGGGAATAGAAAGAGAAATAACAGGAAAAAAATCGATAATGATAAAATAGTAGTGATGTATCAAATGACAAAAAAGTATGAGAATTACAGAATTTCGGTAATTCGCTGAATAAAGTGAAGTAAATTATTCAAAGTAAGAGTCAGTCAGCAAGATTTATGTGTTTTCTGGGAAACTTTAGAAGTATTTTTCCTCTTACAACTGCAAGTCGTTAGGTATCATGTTTATATAATATGGCCTGTGCTTTGTGTACTACTTTGCTATTTACTCACAAGGAAAAGCACCGTTCATTAAACAAGCAGAAGCATTTCATTCAGTGTTATGGGCTTTCCTTACATGAGATCCATCACAATAAAGAGGACTGCAATTACTAAGATCTGACAGCTAAACAGTCCAAATGATAAATATAAAAGCTGTTTAACTACCATTCTAGTAGACAGTAACCTGCAATAATCTCTAAAATTATAAAGCACTTCAAAATATTCATCCTGTATGGTCAGTTCTGAACACATGTGAATTTTCAGACATTTTTAGAGACCTATCATGAAGGTAAATATTACCCAGAAAATGTCTCATACAAATATCAATTTCTTATTTTTGTCAGAGTACAGCAAGGGATATCTGCTCTATAAGGGAGAGGATGCAAGGGGCTCAAATATATATATTTTATAAAAAGGAAATTTTCATTCTGAACTGTGACATCTCCTTAATCATGCTGCTGTAGGGATCTAGCTGTCTGCTTGGACAGTCTCAACTCCCTTTCCCCTGATATTCAGAAAAAAAGATCCCGTAAAAATCAGACACAAAGTGTGTTGTTTATGCTGTTAATGCCAGTCTGAAGCTGGCATTAGCTATTTCCTAACTACCTCGAAGCTCATGGGTTTGGTGGGATTTCTATGTTATTAAATCAATGCTTTATAGCCCTAAGAAAGATGTGACGGGCGCCTGGGATTGAGTCACCATTTCCAGGACCAACTATGTTCAGATACTTGCCAACCAAGTGACATTTTCAGCACAGACAGGCAGAAGTGAACAGCTGACTGGGCTGTAAGAGAATGATGCTCAGTTAACACTCATTTAGATGAGCTGGGGAGTTCCTCCTTGTTTACCACTCACAAAATGTCTTACGCTACTACTACTACACAAAATGTCTTACTTAATTAAATAAAATCACTACTACTACTACACAAAATATTTTACTGATCCAGTCTTTCCATCAGGATCAGGAACTTCTTTTTCAGGGAAACATCTTACTAGAAGTTCATTCTCATTGGAAGATTTTCTTTCTTTCTTATCTCAAACCTGGCCTTCACTGGAGAACCGTAACAGCAATCACTTAACTGATCTGAAGAATGTTTTCCTCAGCTGTCTTGCAGGGAGAAAAAGAACATCAGGTATTTCCTGTGATTGCCTTTGTTTATCCAAATCTGACAAACCAAAGTATTTCCATGCAAATGAATCATCCAGTTTCTCTTTGGGGATTATTTCCTTCCTGGAAAGTCAGTCTTCTGGTTCATGAAGACCACCTCAGCCCCAGCCTGGACTTCTTGCTCTTGGCAAGTCTTTGCTCAGAGCTTAGAGTCAGGCAATGCTACCAGCCCTTGCTGCTGCTCTTACTGCTCAAGACCTAATTTAAAGTATTCCTTGCTGACAACACATTTTTCATTAAGACAGAATCTTATCCTGATGCTGTCATCCTTTTCCTTATTTCTTTTTTTACTCAATACAATAGATAGGTAGCTGTAAATGTACTGCTACATCAGTGAAATACAAAAGGCTATTTTATTTGGTTACAGATTTGGGGGTTTTTTGCATATTTGGAAATAGGCCTAACTAGAGAAATGTGTGAAGTCTGCCCCTAGACAGCCCTGTAATATAGTTACCAAAGAATACAGGGAAAGGTGGAAAAGAAACTTAATTTTTGTCCTGGAATATGAAAAATACAGAGTAGAAAATCAGTTTTTCAAGTTTGAAAGATTACTGTGCTTCCATTCATCTAAAAGAGGTAAGGGACGATACTTTATTTTATGTTTTTAAAATATCATCAGAAGTTAGTTTTCCATATGAGAACTCTCATTCTGGAATTGAGCTGTTATAGTTAGGTTTGAACATACCGGTGGCAGAAGTTAAGCTGAGGTTTCACCCAATAATATACATTATATTTCGTTCCAATAACCACTGTATCAGCTGCTGCTAACACAACGAAGAGAAAATTTAGTGATGTTGATTTATGCAACTGCTGATTATGCAACTTTGGATAACAAAAAATAATTACAGATAATGCAACAGTTTGTGGTTTTATAGAATGGTATGCAAAAATAGTAAAGCTGAATTAATTTCTACAATATCCCAAGAGAACAGTAGCTTCCGAAGAAAAGCTAAGAGGAAAATAAGTAGTTTTGTAGGAACAAGTTATTTTCACCTTAATTGTCTACCAAAACCAGATTGAGCATCTTTACAGAGCCATTAGCATATTTTCCACTCTATTTTTATCCAGAAGACGCTGTTCCTCTCTAGGCTCAGACTTAAGTGTTTTGCTTTTGAATAATTTTATAGTTCTGGTAGGTTGCTCCAGTGGCATGGCCCACATGCTTTAATCACTATACTAGATTCCAGACTGGTAAAAAATAATTTTATTCTGCTCTGTAATTCCATTACTCTTTGTTTGCTAAGATCTGTAGTATTGTGCATGTGGAAAAAATGCAAGTTATCTTGAGAAAGAATGATAAAAAAATAATTCCAAACTTGAAAGTATTACAAATGTCATTAAAATATTCTGTTTGAGCCCCCCAATATGTTTATTTAAGATTGCCTTTTGTCAGGTTATTTTAGCAGAAGGAAGTATATTATTAAAATTGATTTTATAACATAATTTACTTTAGTCATTTGGCCTCTAAAATATGTAATTTATTTGATAGAATATGGTGCTTTATTTGAGTAAATAGATGTTGATACATCAATTTTTTAAATGTTACAAAATGTTATATACATTAGGTTTATTTATCAACAACAAAACTGCCTGTATCAATAGTAAACTGCTTGATTCCTTGCACCAGATTGAAAAACAGCTTGAAAATGGTGATTATCCTAAAGCTACCTTTTTTGATACCCTGATAGCTCTCATTTCATTATCACCACCTGACATTGCTTTTATAGATTCGTAGGTGAAGATGAAAATTGTAACCAGTGAATCTTCCCGTATTCTAATGAAAAAATAACTATCAAAATTATGCACTATCAAGGGAAAAAAAAAATTAATCTGGGTCTCTTTCTGGCATGCCCAGGTTGTGTTGACTACAAAAAAAAAAAAGCAGTATCCATTCAGGAACAGGCTCAAGCTTGCTAATATTTTGCTTCATTCTGCCTGAAACAAGACGAAAACAATAGAATGGATGAGAGAAACTTGTACCAAAAGCAACTCAAACCCCTTTGACTGCTCTAGGTGAGGCTGTATTGAACCCCAAAGGTGTGGGTAGAGTTCAGGCTGTCGAACCAAAAATCTTTCAGGCTAAACTTTCCAAAATCATGGATTACCAAAGAATTACATTTTTCTGTGCTTGGAGTTTGCAGTTTGTTATGCATTGGTGTCATTAATACAGGTACTGTATTAAAACTTTATTTTATATATATATATAATACTTACATTATAAACTGTCATAAACAGGTGATACAGCCGGCTGTAAGTCATACAGCCAGCTAAACTCTGATGCTTTATCAACTGGCAGAATTTTGATAACAAAAATCTGAAATTACCAGGCTGGGCTGCCTTGCTTATGTCTCCTTTGAGGCAGTCAATTGAGTTTTTCAAAACAATCCACCCTCCACTGTACCCATTTGCCCCATCACAAATGAATGGACAGAGAATCGTGTCATGTCTTAATTTACTGACAGACTTTTGTCACTGAGACCCTTCCTACTTTCCTAATGATGTATGTACTGTGCATACATACGATATGATGCTGGAAACATATGCATAAAAACTATCACACATTCAGATTAATTAACAGCTTATTAACAGCCCTTCTGGCCTTTGCAGAATAGTGTGCCAAATTCAAGAAATAATTTGAATAGGTAATTATGAATGCTATTTTAAAATAATGAGTTGAAGCATCTACAAGATTTTACCTTGACAAAATGTGATTTCTAAAATTGCCACTGACTAATACATAGTTGAGAAGAGCAAACAACATTTAGAAAGAAAAAAGTGTAGTCCCATTGTCCACAAAAGCTCACTGGAAATAAGAAAGAAATTTGGAGGATCTCCAAATAAAGGATTATGAAATGGAAGAGAGAAAGAAGTAATTTCTTAGAAATTTTTTTTAATGGATGAAAACATGCAACAACCAATGTCATTTGCAAGGCACTGGATTTTGTACCATGCTGGCAGTGATTGTCTCACCACAATGCAAATTATAAAATTGAGGACTAAGTAGTCACTGTCATGCACAATTCAGTGTTATAACACTTTAGATTTGATTTCTACAGCAGCCTTGAAAACGTTGTTACTGACAAAATCAAATGTATTCTTTCATAGTCTGGCTTTTCAGTCTGCTTTTTATTCACTCATGCCCATAAATCACCACTTTCTGTTTATATTATAAGGTTATACTAACATCCTAATCTAACAGTATTTGAAGCAAACCATTTATGAAAATGAATGGTTTGCATACATAATATGCAGATGTCTGAAGTACCCAGAGGGTGGTTAAAATACAGTGTTATTGTATACAGTACAAAGGTATTAATCAGTTTCATGTTTTTGTTGGCTTTTAAAAGCCATAGGCAATTGCAGCTGCAGAGTTGCTGGGTCTTGAGATGACCTCTAGGGGTCACCGGATACTTTCTCTTATAAAGCACAGAGTTTATTTAATTATTTCTAAACAACCCCGAAGAAATTAAGACTTCTTGAACGGTTTTTTCACTTTAAGCTAGTGATGGCACACTCTGGCTTGTATATGAACTCCTATTTGTTCAAATCTTATACAGTCTTTCCTAATGTGTAACCTAAATTTTCCCCTCTGCAGGTTAAATGAGTTCCTCAGTCTTCTTTGATTAATCAAAAAATATGGCCTACTTTATGGCATGCCTTTAATTATTCATAGACAGTTCTTGTTATGTCATTTTCCTCCGGATGGCACTTGCTTAGCTGTATAATCCCACACAGATCTTGTTTTCCAAACACCTCTGTTCAGCTCCAGTCTACTCAGCTTGCTTGGCCCGATCACATCCTTTTAAATACTGTGTCCCTTGACAATTGTCTGATCTTTAATCACTGTCGAGTACTGCACAGCCATCTTGCTCAGTGTTTGCATTGTGCTTTTCCAGAGTGAATGAAAAATAACATCTGAGCCTAAAGGGAACCCTAGAAACAAGGAGGAGACAGTGGCCAATTTAAGGGGGAAATTAAGAGTGATGTTAAGAGGGGCAGCAGCTATGAGAGTCCTGAAATTCTCTCCCATGGCTTACCCGGGTTGGTCAGGTGTGGCTACAGAACAGCAAGAGCTGATGTTGCTCTGATGAGCCCAGGAGGAGTGTGTGTGTATTATCGCCCTTCTTGCAGACAAGTGTTTGTGGGACGGGAGACAGCTTCCTTAGATCCTCCCCCTTGCCATAAATTGTCTTACAGGATGACTCTCAAGTATCTTCATACAGAAAAATAACACATTTCTCTCTTTTGTAGCCATGTGAAATACTAACACAGCATGAATTTCTATTTGATCCTGGGGAGAGAAGTAAAGGTCAATGTACCTTTGTTTGCATTTGTTATGTAGCAATACCTTCTGGCCATAGAAGATAGGAATTTTCTGAATCGTTCATGTGGTTTTGTACTTATACAATGTATGTTTTTTCTTTGATTAATTACTAAAATTTTAATAGATTTTGTCTTAAAATGGTAAAAAAAAAGATTTTTCCATTCAGCGAATATTCTGTAACTTTAAAATGTTTTTTAGCTGATTAATGTCAAGAAACTGAAATCAGAAAATATTTAATGGGGAAAATATTCTGAAAATGTTTTCAGAACATAGTCTGGATGTATAATATGTCCATATTTCTGGTCATAGACAGACATTTGTTTTGAATTTTCAGGCAAAAACAAAATAGTAGCATTGCACTTTAAACTACTCAGTTCATTTTCATGCGGGATCAGTATTCATAGACATATTTTATAATAGTTTGTAGTCTACTGATTCCTCTGATTCATCACGGTATTTGTTCAGAAGGAATCTTGTACTGTAGTAAAAGACCTTAAGGGATTCTACCCTTCCGGGAAAACATAGAAATCTTACTTATAGATCCTGTGAGAAAATCATTGGTTTGGAAAGATAGTCAAGAATTATGTTTTTTTTTTAAGAAGTTATTAATATGGGATATTTCGTTTTGTTTTACTTATTCAAAAGACAACATTTGAGGAAGAAATGTTTTGACTAGATTTCCAAATGAAAATTCAGTGGTTTTAATGGAACATGTTAATTGTGAAGAAACTACAGCTATCTATAAAGTAAGCCACCTAGTAAAGATACTGTGTACCTTTTGATTCTCTTCAAACTTTTTTCTGATCCCTCTACTTTATAATCCATCTATCAATATGCCAATAATATCTTGAGAAATTTTACACTGAAGAGTCTTAGAAATAGACTGCTTGTGTCTAATATTTGAATAGCTCAAATATCTAATGACCACCATCACAATACAGTAACTATTTGCAGCATGGCCTTTGACACCAATAGCATTATTCAGTATTTAGATTTTTTTAAAACATGTATATGCATCTTACAGGGACATTAAATAGACATTTGAAGCCATATATTTAGGGTTTGTATACAATCTGCATGCATATGCATGCATTTCTAAAGTCAAGTAAAGTTTTCTTTCTGTTAGAAGCTGATCATCTGATGGTATTTTTGGACTAGCTATACCATCCAGCTCAAAATTAATTTTCTCAAGTAGCCTTCTCTCTAACTCTCTGGGAAGCATTTATTCCTTCCTCTCTGACTTCCAAGCTTTAAAAATAGTACATTTTCAGAAAAAATAATAGAACAGAAGTACTTGTATGATTTTATGCTTTCCTTTTCTAGAAGAAAAACACCAAGTGGCTGAGCCAGGTGTCTCCTTACTTCACTTCAATGTTCCATTATTGCTTCCCTTCTCCCAGTAAATGCATGCACATTAACATTCATGTACATCTCCTTCATGGGTCCATGGTTAATTATCTGATTACTAGGAAACAAATATTCTGTTCTATAATTCTGAGGTAATATTCCACTTTATACATTTCTTAATCAGGATTAAGAGCAATCTTCACTGTTTTTCATTGCTTTGCTTTCTGATCACACATTCGATTATATCTATTCATTCAACTCTTTATTTTCTTTTCTAATTAGTCAAAGGTAGAACAATCATTGTGGTCACAAGAATAAAATGGATCCGTGTACCTTTCCTAGATTTCTTTGTTTCTTTCCACTAACCTACTTGAAACCAGATTATACTTTATAATCATATCAATATTCCATATGGAAAATTAAAGACACTTCAAACTAGATTCTGTAGTTTTCTAGAATTTATTTTTATGTCTTTTTTTTTTTTGCATCGATTCAGGTTGCAATGTGGCTCTTTTAGGGAAATTTAAAAAAAAACAACTTGAAAGCATGAAGCCTGTACTATCTCAGGAACTCTTTGTGCTGTCTTTTGCTCTCAGAGAAACTGACTTTACAAATATTCTATGTTTATAAACATATTCCGCATTTATAAGCACCACCAGCATCGGTAATTGACCAGATCGTTTCTTGGCACTTCATTCAAAGGCAGGTTGAGGGGATTTGTAGTTACTCCATCTGTTTGGCACCCAGATGTTTGTTAGCTCTCAGCAAGCAAGAACCAGGTGTTGTGTGCGTCTGTATGGACAAGACCTCTCTCTTTGTACATTCATTTGATCTTCACATATTAAATTTCTTTGATTAATGCTTCATTTCTTTACAGACCTATGAGATTGTCCTGGAGGAGGAAGGACATAATCTATGTTTGCCATTGAGAATTTCTCCTTAAACCCCAGCACACCATAGCACCAGCTCCTCCAGAAGATAGCTCCAGTTATCTCTTTGGGTCCTTCTGCATGCCCACACAACTTTATCTGGGACTTGCTCTTGCCAAAGGGACTGTATAGTCCAAATTTATCAGCTTCTTTCAAATTCTCTCCAACACTGGACAATTTTAAGAATAAAAAATCAAAACAAATTATGAATTATTTTGAAATATGGGCATTTCAGCTTCTTATTCTGAGAATGGAATTAAAAGAAACATACAAAGACAACTCTAGTTGTAGTATGATAGCTAGATTCCTTTCTAGTCCTTAACTTTTTTCTCTAGAATATTTAAGCTGTCAGAAGTGTTTGTGCTATACAGCAAGATCCCATCATCTGAGTGCTGACCCAGAGCTGCAAATAAAGCCAGCTTGCAGGACTGGCTTAAATTCCCCATGAGATTTCCCTGCTTAAAACTTCATTCTGTTAGCTTTCTGTGTTCAAAAAATGACAACTTCCTTTTTCTTCCTCACTTTAAACTTAAGTCCCTGCTTCTTACCCGAGCCAACACAGCTGTTCCATCTGTTTTCAGTTAGTGTATTCCCTTTGTCCTGATATGCTACAGCACTGGTGCAAGTGTTACACTCTCTGTCGAGTTATATATCATGAGCATTACGTAAGCAGATTTTACCAAGTGCAGAGTCTTTCACTGAGTGCTGGACTTCCAGGACTGTGCACAGTCACAGACTTCTGTGATTCTTGTTTGCAACTCTCCCTCTCCACCTGTACTTTCTCACCTGTATATTCCCAGCTATAGAGACCTATATATACCAGCTATAGGGGCATTTTGGCAAGTATAATTTAGTAGTAAAATTTTCAAATATGCTTTCTGTATCTCTCTTAGATTCACGTTATGATGTCACCTGCTCAACATTTTACCGTAAACAATTACTTTACTCGATATTTAAATATTATTATGTTTATATGTTCTTCTAATAACCTATGGTATAAAGTCAATCTGCTCAGTCCCTACTCAGGAAATTCAAAATCAACATGGCTCTGAAAAAAAATTGTAAAAGCAGTCTGGTTAAATATTTTCAGTCATTTTCTCTTGCTTTTTAATGAAGATCATTTTTCTGCTTGAAAATATGATTAAATTTTATCTTGCTTTAACTTTCTAGATCCCTTGATTCCCTATAAACCAGTAAGAGTATGGATATCAGCAAACCAGTTCAAATTAGCAAAATCTTATCTCTAAGAAAAAAGAGTCAAATTATTGTAATACAGACCTTTAAAGCACTGGTGAAAGAAAAAAATGAGCACAAACTTTTGGAGAGGTTATTTGAAAAATCAGGATTTAGTATTTTACATTTTACTAAGAAGAAGCTGTTTCAACTTATTTTCAGAAATAAATTTCATTGCTAAAGACATTAATTTCCTATGACTAAAACTTCCAGTATGAAGCTAATTTAGTGTTTATTAACAATGAATTTTAAGCAGAAAACAGATTTCCTCTCTACGTTTCAACAGATTTCACGTTCTGTGAAAATACATGTAACATTGTTTTTCAGTAGAAAAAATAACTTTTAGGTGCCATTTTGTTAAAAATCTAGGTCTATTTTGACTTATTCATCAATGTGCAGTGTGGTGATACTTATGGATTAAGCCTGGGAAATCTGGGATGTAATTAACTCTATGCATGCGGTAACTGATTCTTTATTTAAAATGGTCTTTTATGCTATAGATTAGGATGATCCTTTTCCAGAAATAATCCAAACCTCCCATGTCTGCAATCTCATTTGTTGAAGGTGTTTCTGCTACTTTCATGTGCAGGTGACTCAGGTCTAGAATCTATGGAATGTTGCTGCCCACAGGTGGTTTCCACAACAATGAAGAATTCCCCAGAGTACTTGATTTTAAGGTATATCTCGATACCAGATGAGTATAAGAAAGCAGATCCTGTTCTAGCCATTCTCTAGGAATGGAGACTTCCTCGCCATAGTGCCCTACTGGTCAGATAAATTTCATTCAGACAATTACAACAGTGGTAGTCCTTTCCTGTGAGGTTGGTTAGCAAAGTAGCGCTCCTCATCTGACATTGCTGAAGACACCCGAGTTGAACCACTCCTGCTCAGCCTGAGGCACTCCCAGGGCAGGAGGATCACATGGTGTCTTCTGTTCTCCAGCTTTTAGCACTTAGGAGTTTCCCTCTAGCATCACATCAACTAAGAGAACCAGGTCCACAAATCAGCCACAATGGATGAAGCTTGCAGGAATGTGTAATGGCACCCAAAACAATTCTGAAGCCATTCATAAAACCAAACAATTTGACAGGATTGTCCCATTGCTGTAAAGGAGAAAGCAAGCTGCCTAATTCCTTACAAGAAGAATCATGGCCACCACAGCAGCACCTCATAGTAATCTACAGATCTACAGATAAATGAAGTGTTGAGCCAAGCTTTGATCACTGGTATCAGCACATCAGCCTTCTTTGCTGATCAGTTCAAGGAAAATCACAGGGAATTTTTAAGAAAAGAAAATTACATTTGTGATCAGATCCACTCATATCACCGACAGAGTTTGGCCTCAAAATACACATCTAAGATTTTGAAGCTTAAAAAAATATTCCCTAAAACTCTTTGAATGGATCCCTGTCTCTTCTACCTAGATCCTCATTACTAAAATAAGTTCTTATTCTGCCCTCATGAAAAGACAGTCATCACGCTTGTTGAAACAGAACAGTCCACATGGCCCTCAATCCAGGACTGCCGTATGTCCACAGTCTCTGCTTCTCACACCCCATCTCTGTCCAACCTGTAACACCCACAAGAACGTTAACTGAAGAAACAGCCTGTTCCTGGCTATGAGAGAGGAAATTTTTTCCCCTTTATAGTAACAGATCTCCCTTACAGAACAGACTGAGAGTTATCCTAATGTACATTCCTGCTCTGACAGAGGTCCCTGACGTCATTTATTTTTATCTTTACTTATCTGGCCCTGTCAGGATGCTGAGTAGCCAACCTTCTCTTCAGCTCCATCACACGAGCACGGCGAGAGCACCAGGTACAACTGTCTGGGCTGATGCCAGCGTGCAGGTGCAGACACGGCTCAGTCACCACTGACACAGCCACGGATTCTGCTCACCTGTAGGTGGTCATACCTTAGAGAAAGTGCTGCTGGCTGGAAAGGAATACAGGCAAAAAGAAGGCCAGAGTGACTGAACGGAAGGTGTACCTACTGGTGAAATCATGCAGATCTTCCCTGTCAAAACATTACAAAATCTGGGTTCATGCTCACCTCTTCACTGAGCTTCTAAATGTCTAAAAATGCCCTTTCTTTCACCATCTTGCTAGAAACCTTCATCCTTGGGACTTGCTAGGTGTTACACACTTTTTTCCTTCAGGGAGAGCTGCTATAGTCTGGAATATGTCACAATCAATGGAAGTAATGAAGTTTATGGCAGGTAGAGAAAACAGCTGGCACATCTCCTATGCTCTGCCATCATCACATTGGCCTCACGCTGACAGCCTTAACTGGTTCCTCCTCTGGCTTAGCAATTCCATTTAATTATTGCTCCTAACTCGGACAGTTGTTAATGGATCACATCCCATCTATACTAAAGATCTGATTTCAATTTAAAAATGCAGATCACAAAATCCAGGACAAAGCAAGTTGGAACTGTGCTAAAAGTCTTATTAGTTGCAGGGATAGAGATGTGGAGACCCAAGGTATTGGGAAAGTGTAGACAAATCCATAAACATCATTTAACATTTTAAGGAAATGCTGCCAAAGCATCTGCTTTGAAAAGACCTGTTCATGTCAGAACAAAAGTGACACTGACAATTTAGATGTAAAAATTTAAACTGCATTGACATGTTTTGAAAAGATGAAAAAGAAATGTTTTGAAATGGACATTTTCATATTTACAGCCTCAGTCTTTGGAATTCTGTTCAGGAAATGTTGCAAAATGTTTATGTTTTCTCCTGATTCAGGATGAAACTAAACTTTTGTATTCTGTTCTGTCCTTCTCCAGATGGGCTACATCAAATCTATATAAACACCAGACTGTGTCTGTTAGATTTTATTGAAACAATGGAGCTCTGCAAAGAAGCAGAGAGTATTCAGTTAAAATCAAAATAACTTTCCAAATCTTATCCCAAAATGTGTTTTTGAACTAATGCTTAGGGTTCCCCAACATTATTTTGGCAGGAGTAATTAGCTGAAATCAGTTATGATATAGAAAACTGTATCTCTAGGAGTTTCCATTACTACTTTAAGCATTCCTTTCAACCCTTAAATAATCAGCAGTTGATCTTAGTGATTCATAGGCAAACACTGGTGCCTTTACTCACACACGTACCAGTGCATTCAAAGTCAGCACTATCTTGTGGTTGAGTCAGTCCAGCCAACCCATTACACGTTGCTGAGCTCGTGGCTATGTGCACGTTATCAACACTGTTGGTAACCAAGAGAACCATTCGTGAATATGGTCATTTACTCCTTGAAAGATTTGCTTTTGAAAAAATGCAGCTTAGCACTAGTTTAAGACCTAATTAATGCTCTGAGGGAGATATACTCAGTGCCTCAAACACTATTTATTTTGGTGCTCAAAGCCATCTATGCTTGAAGTTCTGTATAAGCAGATGCAGTTGAACATGCCAGATGAAAGGGCTAGTGAATTAGGTTTCTACATTTAATCAGTGTGAGGTCTCTGAGAAGTCTGACTGTGAACTTGTACACCTGGAAAGTTTGCCTTGCTGGTGTGCGAGATCTGCAGCTACTACATCATTCATCCATGCTCTTCCTCTTGCAGAGGCTGAAAATGACACTGAATTTCAGCACTGTGACTTGTCTGTGTAAAGCTGTGGTGCCCAGAGAGAAACACTTAGTTTTTCTTCCACTTGTTTATCAAGGATGTTATTTCACGGAAGACAGAAAGCCTCCAAAGGCAGGACTGGGGCCTGAGGCACCTGCCTGGCTGATTTCTTGGATAGATCTGCCAGGAGTGGGCTGGAGAAATGCAGCAGGCGTTACTAACCACATCCTCCCCATCACTTCACCTGCTGTAACTGTGTAAAATTTTTTGACCTGGTAAAATGTTTCTTCCAGTCTCCACCGGCTGAGCTTGTCAGATAATGTGCTCAGCCATCAAGTGTGTAACTTCCTCAGGGAAGCAGAGTAAGAGATAAGAGCCGCCATGGGGGACTGAAAGTGCAACTCTGTCCTCTGACATTTTGTAAAGTTAAATTATAGGGGCGTTATCTTTTGTATTTTATTTCATTTGTGAGACAGCTTAACGGGTGCTGCTTAATGGGATGCAGTTACCGAAGTAAACAGTCCCGTGGGATGCTTATTGGTTCGTATTAATGCAGGAATTCGAGCTCGGATGAGATTTATCTAGACACTCGTGCTAAAAAAAAAAAAAGTGGGTCTGCCGAGGGAGCAAGGGAAGGCGTTCGCCAGCCGGCGGCG
>VZRV01000612.1:1232174-1364635 GCA_013398115.1 Falcunculus frontatus
CTGACGAAGCCGGTGCTCGCGGCTGGTGAGTTCTCACCGGGCCGGCGTGGCCGCGGGAACAGGGCATCCCGGGCAGCCCCATCCTACCCGGTGCGCTCCCTCCGAGCCTTTCGGAGCGGTGATTAATCCCAGGGGAGGAGGGAGGTGGGCACCCGCCTCTGGTGCCGCACGGGAGAGCGGCAGCGCGGCGCGCAGTGCCCGCAGCAGCGGCTGTCGGGGGGGCCGTGTCCGTGTGCGCGCTGCAAAGCTCTCTGCTTGGGTCTGGTAACTTGGCCGTGGTGTGCCCTGGTCCGAAACTTGCCAAGCGAGGTCTCGCCTTCACAGCACCGCTGGTTGTCCGCTCGGTATTTCAGGAACGCTAGTTGGGCGAAGTGTTACGGTTGTTAAAAAAAAAAAAAAAAAAAAGGGAGAGAGAAAGAAAAAAAGGGATGAAAAGCAGAAGTGTGTAAAGATCAGAATGATGGTTTATGTTTCCTCATCTCAGAAAAGGCTCGTGTTTGAAAAATACATAGTGACGAATAGTTATTGTACCTTAAGGCGAGAAGGCAGTATTAGTATTGGGAGACAAACGATACCTGAATTTGGAATTTAGTTTGCTGCACACGTGCAGTAACAGTTTTTCTGAGCATTTTTAGCATGTGGAGTGATGCATGTTGCCATGTGCCTAGCAAAATTCCTTCAGCTGTGCGAGCAGTGGCAATGTGTGCCAACATGCACAAAATCAAGGTGTACTCCGTACCGTTCTTAAGAGCAGCGGTAGTAATGAGGAATGCTACAGTGTCCATCTCTGACAGGATTATGGACAGAATGTATCTTATGATTCCTTAAAGAACGTTTTAACTTGTTCCTTTAACGAGGCGCAAAATACTGTTAGACCCTGGCATGATGGATAGTAACTTCCCATTTGAATGCATTTTAAGAACCAATTTGTGTCCTCTTCTGTATATGCCAGAAGGTGAAATATAGTCACGTACTAGAAAAAAAACTCAGTGGAAGGTTGTTCATATGACTTTTTTTTTTCCCCGAATAAATATTATCAGAAATTGTAAGCACGCGTGTGAAGTTGATACTTGTTTGCCGAGTACAAAACCTTGATCCTATGGTGTATAATTAGGATAAGGAATTAAAGCTCCATTCTGATAACATTCTAAAATTTCAGTGGTGCTCTGAAAAAAATGAAGAGCAAGTGATTTTAGCAGAAAATTTTGGTCTGTTGGCAGTTGCTCTCTAAGAGATCTGTTCTTATTGATACGTGAGTATAACGCATACAAGCTGCAGTTGCGCTGTTGCTCCCACACCCTCTTAACTTTACACACCTGAGAAGTTCCATTTCAAGAATTTGTGCAAATGGTTGACAGATGAGAACTAGAAGAGTTCTCTGATGTATTCAATGTAAGTTCTGCTTTCTGTACTATTGGTGAGGTCCTTTATAATTTTTTTTCCAGAGAAAGGCGTTGTGATAGTCAGGAAGAGATAAATTTATCCAGTAAGAAGGCAAATTAAAATGTACTATACATATTCATTCTACTTAGAAGGCAGTACCCCAAAATTAATTCAGAAAGCTGAGGGCCTGCTGCTTTTTCTCTTAGCATTTTTCTTGGGTAGGGGGGAGGGAAGAATGACAACTCTAACTGGAAGTGGGCACATGGAGTTAAAAAGGGAGGATGTGAAAATTGGGAACACAACTGGCAATGAAACTGACATCAAAGGTGGCTGCACTGAAGTAAGAACCTGTAGCAAACTGGCTCTAGGTAAAAGTTTTGCTGCTGAGGAACTTAAGAGAGAGCTAGGTCAGTCATGATTTCATTTACATTCCAAGAACAAGACACTTTAGTGTCAAAGGAATCAGAATTCCATGTCAGAAATGTTAATTTCTACTTGTTTCCATCACTGAGGAGAATGCAGGTTTTGCTTTGTTTTAACATTGAACAATTGGCATTTTGGTAAGGATCTTTGTATTTATTTGTTACATGTTAGTAATAGGCATAATGAATAATATTCTTCACAAATAGTAAACTCCCACCTTGCTTTGGGCAGACTGAGAAACTGTCAAGCCTTGGACATGAGCTCTTTTGGCTCTTGGTCCTGGGACCTACTCTGCATGCAGACTGCAAGTTGAAGCAGATGAGAGTGAATGGCAGCATTCTGGATCCAAGCTTATTCATTTGCCAAATACCAATCCTGACTAGATTTTTTTCTGATGATCCTATTATCATAATGCTTTGCTTATTAAATGTTGAAAAATTATATTAATCTTCCAAATCAACATGCGTTGTGATGAACTGGCCAGTTTTTACTCCGAGAGATGTGATTTGGTATTGTTTGTACATTTGGGAACATATTGGCTTATACTAGTTCACATTTTCAATGTTGTCTTCACAGTTCTACGAGCTGCAAGCTTATTTTTAAGAAATCACAGTCAAATTCTGGAGAATAACACCTTCGGAAAATTGTACCATACTGGCACTCTTTCCAATCCAATGCAATTTTTCCCTTTGTGTAGGCAATAACAGAGGGCTGCTTGTACTTGATCTTTTAGTCCATGTGCCAACTATGCCAGCTTGTCTACAAGACAGTAGTCATGGTTCCAAGTATCAAAGGGTTATGCTTCAAATAAATATGGCTTTGACAAGGTAATTAGGCTGGGGAAGGTGTTTCATTGTCTTAGTTTGCTTGCTGTCTCTATCCATAGTCTCTCTGTACTATTTTGCCTTTGAGGAGAAAATATTCAAAGGGTTGTAAGTTTGTTAGTGTTTCAGCATGTTAAGCTGAGTGTTTTGGGCACTGCAGTTCAAAGATGCAGGTTTTCACTTACCTTATTCTCAAGTGCTTATCTCTATAGAGTATCAGTCTGCGCTGATGTTTGAATTGCTCTTGGAGCTTGTCTTGGTTTACAGATTACGCGTAAAGACAGTGGGGCATTTTGGGGTCCGTTTCAGTGGTCATATTGCTTTTCATATGGACTTACATACTGCTCAGTACTCTGAGAGAAGAGGAGATAGAGGGTGTTGGGTTGGGGTTGTTTTCCTTCTTTTCTATTTACGTGCTCTGGAGCAGTAGCATTTTTCTAGAAGTCCTTCAGTCAGGTAGGAAACATTTCTTCCTCTCTCCAAAGATTCTTCATTTTAAAAAACCTCAAATTTGGGCTGGATTCACTCTCACAAACTTGAGCATAGTGTTAAAGGATCTTGTTGACATTGTCGCCCCGCAATGAATTTCTCTGAAGTGAAGTATCTTGCAGCATTTCAGATGGCATTTGTGCTCAGCTTCATGTTAGCTGCAGATAGCAATTGTTATGTCTGGCCTAAGGGAGTGATGACACAGGTTTGATGAACAAACCTTAACCAAAGGAAAATCACCAGGGAGATAGCCTCTCTTCCTTGTTAAAGGAATGGTGATTCTTGGTTGAGAAGTGCTGGTAAATCTGGAGATTGTCTCTGTCCTCTGATCACAGAGTCAAAGTGGTTCTTACTGTCACGAAAATGCTCAAGCATGGAGAAAATCCAGGACCGTATCCGTTCTTCCTCCATTCCTTACTTATTGCCTTCAGCGTCTTACTGGTGGATTATTTCTAACTCAGTTGACTGAGGAACATCTTAGAGAGTTTTACAATGCCTTTCCTAAAGGCAAATGATGTTTGGTCCCTGCTTGGCCCATCCTGTGGGGTTAGATAGTATCTTCGTGGTATCTTTAGAGGAATAACAAGAACACGGGCTGCAGGGTTATCAGTGTTAACAATACCCAGCATTTGTCTCTTTTTCATTAGGACTCAAATCCCGATATATCTGTGCCCTGAGAACTGAGTTTGGGTTAAAGTCAAATGCCTGAAACACAGCTTGATCAAGAGAAGAGGTAATGAGCAATGACAGTGTATCTGAGGACCTTCTAGAATCTCTGGCTGTGCTATCACTTGAGGGCACTTGCTCAATGTTAGGAAGCAGTCTTCAGCACTGGAATATACTCACTCTGTGGATGGTTAAGATTGTACTGTCTTTCCCTTGTGGATATTCATATCTTGGCTTGTTTCCAAGACTTGCACGATCCCTTGCTAAAAGAAGAGTACTTTTCCTTTGGGAAAACCGACTGGAAATTCCAGCTGGTCCAGGACTAAGTAATTGTAACCATGCTGTTTTTTCTAAATGTACCACACATGCTGTAGGCTTACTGGCAGTGCCTCAAATAAGTGTCTGGTGGAGTCTTCGGAAGCTTGAGATGAAGATTCTTTCTCCCAGGCCTTTGACTTCGGAGTTTGCTCTTTCTAGAAACACGAAACTGGGACATGTTAAGGAAAGATATGTCTCTTTTCTTACATTTTTACAGCTCTTTGATGCAGGAAACCCAAGGTGGTTTATATGAAGTTCATTACATGCAATTGGTTTGTTCTTCATTCTGTTCTTGTTTCCTGCAGTCAGCAAACATTGAGAGAGTTTTTTCTATTGTTTAGAATGTTTTAAGTTCTGAGGCTGTAAAAAGGGTAAATTTAATAATAGCTGCAGTAATAGCAGATGAAGTCAGCAGGGAGTTTTGCCTGTTTGACAGAAGATTTTAGACTGTTGTTTAATTTTTGAAGTTCTTTTTTCCAGAAAGTCCTTCTCTACAGTGGAGAATAAACATTTAGTTTTGCAGTACATTCAAACATGGTGAAACGTGAAGGTGATAAACACTTGCTTTGCTCGTCCAACTGTTGATGATTTTCTAAACTCTTCAGTTAGTTGAGTGGTCCTCCCAGCTGCAGTTTGGAGTCAGACCTGCAGTGCTTCTGGGTATTTGCATGTATGCTGCCTTTGCTGGTTCTGTGTACTGTAAAGTAAAGCTTTTGCAATGATGTCAGTGAGAATATATGTCTCTTTTGCCATGAGCATACTGAAGATAATTTCTTTCTTCTTTGTGTATCTGTTCAGTGAAGAATACTATTACACACAATATTTCTAAATATCTCAATACAGTGATGGCAGAAGCCACTGGTAAAGTGGTGAGCCATAAAAATGATTGGATGTAATTATTCCCAATATAGGAAAATGCAAAGTCAGTTACAGTGTTCATCAAGATTTATTACATAATACTAAAATGTATGTTTATGTATGTGTGTATGCATGTATAATAGGAATAATTTTAATTCTGTAAGTTTTACTGTTGTAATGCATGATCATCTCACCGTTCTCAAGCTTCATCTTAGCCCACTGAAATTGATGTTAAAGCTCTCATCATTTTAAAAAATAATCATAAAAAGTGCTTGTAAAAATAATCTAGTAAATTCTTACTGTTGATACAATCTTGGATAATGTCACTGCATAAATAAATATGCTGGTAAATGTCAGTTTGCAAATAGTTAAAACACTTAATTTTTAAGTTAACTGAAAACTGGGTAATTATCTCCTTCAGGATCCCGTAATCAAAGAGCTGTTATGCCACTGTTGTGCTTTCTTAATGCTTTTGTTTTCCAGGAATGTTTCAGATATAATTCTAAACCTTGGAAAAGTGTTACTTTGTTAATAGTGCAGCCACCTGGAAAGCACATTATTAATGAGTACCCAAATGGTCTGTGAAGCACCTGTGTTATTATTATACGATCAAAATACATAGAACTTCAGTTTTCTGTACCAATATTAATAAACCACCACAGAGGTAAGTAGATATTGGAGTGAATAGTCACACAGAAAAATACTTCAGCAAAACCTAAGGGAAGTATTGTATGATTCACTGTATTTATACTGAAGCCATTATAAACTGGATGTAAGTTATTATTTTTCTTTAAAATCTGAATGTGGTAGGGATTTGGCTCTTAGCACTAGCAAGAAACAAGAATTCAAGGATTTCCATAGGCTTTTGTGAGTACTTTTCAATTCTAATCCATGTTATGCCCAGCTTGGGTATTTCAGAAGCAAAAATTGGCTCTACAGAACGCATACTATAAAAAAACTTCCAAACCTCATCTTCATTTAAAAACTCACATAAAAGTGTTATGTGTAATAGGTGCTGACAGGTCTAAAAACTCATTGCACTAACCTTTTCCTAAGGATTTCACCACTGTTTATTAATTTAATTAATTAACTATCCTTGTCATTTTTACACACTCATGCAGAATGACAATAAATCTTTAATATTGTCTCTATACTGCGAAGTTGCACTGCTTTAAGCATTAAAATATAGAAGGAACATTAAATATTAGAACTGTCATTTATTTTCTGCTTGAATTATATTGATCCTAATTTTTGTTGTTGACAGGAGTATCTTTAACCTGTGTGAAAAATTAACAGACCCTTTGCCTTAGCACAAGATACGGATTTTGGAATCATTATGTGATGCTGTGACTTGAGTGCTTCCAAACCACTGCCTGCATTGAACCATCTCAGCACCCCACCAGACAGCTCCATACTTGTCCTTTAAATACTTTGTGTATGTGTTAGTCACAGTCACAGCACAGTAATAGTGATTTTAGTTGTCCAATGCTGTCCACATCGTGTTCCTTTCATGAGCATCTGCCAACCAGTGCAGGATAATCTTTGGGCTTACCTATGCACTTTACACCTGTGGTTCTTGGCTGTGCCCATTCCTTGCTGTTGCCATTTTTGTTCCTTATGGAGCTGTCCGGGACTAAGCAGCAGCTCTGCAGTGATGATATGCACAGGGAAGCGTAGGGCAGGGGAAGGAAGCATCACGTACCCTGAGGGTTTGCATTCAGAGGTTTTGAACACGGTTCTCAGCTAGTGAAAATTGTCATAGCACCATTGATTCTGTTGACTGCACAGGCTGAAGAGCCTGTCTCAGCTACCTTGTCAGGAGTAATCTTCCTGGATACTAGGAAGAAGGACAAGCAATAGAGTATGTTCAGTTATCACTGCAGTGAAGCAGCATTTGGGCTGCTCCTGATGTACCTTTGGGAAGGTAGCGAGCATCTCCCTACGGCTGTCACAGTCATGAGAGCTCTGACACTGAGAGAAACCCTGTGGAGTCTTGCTAAAGATGCCATCTTTTAACATGATTTTATTTACTTCTTGATTCATTTGCATTGACCAGTTAATTGGCTAAAACTTCAAAGAAAATGAAATGTCGAAGAGGAAACTCGATATGTGGTTTTCAAAGGGAAAGGTGCCTTTAGAGGAAGTGTTAGTATAGTTGATATTCTCTGTAAATGCTCAGCTGATGAAATAGGAAACTAATGTTAGGTAGTCCTGATCTGGAAAGCTTGGCTGAAGAGTGTTAAGTTTCCCTTTGAAGTATATTTCACTAAATATGCCATGTTCTACTGTATATATAAGCAAGTGATGTTCCTAGGTCAAAAATTTTGTTGAAATCCTTTGGCCTTGATATTTAAGGGTAGTACTGCAGGACTACACTTCTGTAATAAAAGTATTGTAAATGTTCATTAAAAAATACATGCTAATGAAAACATAAGCTAGAAAGCAAGTCATGGCCTACGAAGTAGCAACTTTTTTTCCATTTAAATAGTTGATGGCACTGAGATTTTAGTTTTTGGTTATTAGAGAGACTAAAGACTACTGTAGTTAACAGAAAATTGGGAAGCTTCTTTCTTTTTTGAACAGTTTCCTAAATACTTTTACAAGTAAAGAAAAGCTGCTCCTTGCTTCTGCTGACTCTCAGTATGGTGCAGCATCTTACATGTGTGGTGCCCGAGGACTTGGTGATGCCCCATAGTGGTCAGATCACCTCAGCTGAGGACAGTAGCTTGGTCAGACTGGGAAGTGATTCCCCAGCTTCTTGCTCTTTGGTGTCTGAGATTGGTAATCTATGCTGGGATCTTTTCAAGACAAGGATCCTGTTTTATCTGCAGAGTGTTGCATAGAATTGGTTTCTAAGAATGTCTTTCCTGACTTATGGTAGAAAAAATTAGACTTCGTGTGAAAAAATTTCTTTTGCAAAAGCAGTTTAGAACAGAAGTAGTGTAAAATAAACAATCTGACTTAGAAGCAGTGAATAAACACAAAACAGCAGTCATCTTTTCATGTTGTTTTTACATTGACATGCACCCTGCTCTGAGTTATGTAACTTAAGTAATAGGATTGTTCTTTGACCTTCATAATCTCTTTCTATACTGGAGATACAAATACTCATGTAAAGTAAAATTTCTTCTTTTCTAACCAATCTTCACTTTTAGTTATCTGTATGTAATGATGATTTTATACTCTATTGCAAAACTGTTGATTCATGGAAGTAATCCTGTGTTCATGCATTATACAAAAGCTATATCTGGTATTGTTGCTATTGCTAGGGGCTGATGTGTCACATTTTTATAAATCTTATTTTTAGAATATCTTCTTTCAGCCACCACAGCCCTGTTCTGGTTAAAACCCTGTTATGTTGATCCTAATGCAGACGTAACTAAGAGTGAGGGGGCTTGTTAAAAACTAGTAACATCCCTGAAGTATTACTTTTAATTTATTAGGAATGTAGGAAATCCTTACAAGTCAGGTGTCCCTAAAGAGGTTGACTTGAATGTGTAAACTAAGTGGAATTTAGCAGTTCTGGTTTATCTTAAAATTTTTCTTCCACCTTCCCCCTGCTTTTTTTAGTCTGAGTTTTATACTTTTATATTATGGATCTTATACTTCACTAGTCACATCTGCCATTTCCAAAAAACAAATCTTGACCTTTTGCCCTGATGCCTTTGTGCTTCTCCGTGGGTGAAGGAGAGGTGATGCTGCCCTTCCAGAGTGTGTGTGCAGAATCCCCTTGGCTGATCGTCTCCAAGGTGGATCTCACCATTTGGTTTCGTGTTGTTCCTCCTGTTCCTGACTTCCTACCTCAGCACAGGGCCCCACTGATGAGACAAAGCTCTGAATCTTCCTGTGCATGGGAGGGAGCAAGTGATTGAAGCTTAACTCAGTCTTGAGGCATCCTCATATTTTACAGGTTCAAAATGAGGATTAGGGGATCGTAGTATGACTTCAAGTCACTCTTTGTCACACATTGCTGTGGTGAGCAGAGGGTCTAGTCCAGCAGTATGAAAACTGACATAACTGAGTTTGGTTTAAAGGTTTTCGTGTTGCTGAATTCACAGATAAAGCAGCTTGAATTTGGCTCAAACTTTAATGGTGTGTGTGAGTGTATAATCAAATTTGAAGGCATTTACATAATTACTGAAATATCGGAAGCATTAAGAGACCTGTCATGCATTATTAGGCTATCAAACGTGATACCCTTTGTAGACTGTGACACATGAAATGTTTTTGTTTATACTTTTGACATACTGCAAAAGATCGTGTGAAGCATTCAGAAATTACATTGACATTATAGCAATCTCTGTCTCCCTTTTCTACACAGCAGTTTTTCAGAAAGAAGAATGTCAGTCATGGTTTTCTATAATTTGAAAACAGATAAAAGTTGAGTTAGTTAATCATCATAAAAAGTTTAGATAAAGGATTTTTTTCTATTTCTTGAAGCTCTGACAAAGAGGACTTCTTCCTCACTCTACAGTACTCTGTATTTACAGGCTGTGAAGGTTGAAAATTAGGGAAAGTAGACTTGTTAAATTGTGAAGAGAAGTAGTTGAAAACAGCATTTTTTTGTGTTTCATGTTTGTAGTCTGGAAAAGAGCAGGTCTTCAGGATTGATTTTAGAAACTGTATTAATTGGACCATAATCAAGGTTTAAATTATAATTATTATTTATATTCTGGTATCTTCTTCCACAGACAAGAATCCAATAGACATATTCTTGTTTAGATTTTGATAGGGCTGGTTTGAAAGACTGAAATATTGCCTGCTAATGGGGTAAGGTTGTTTGTTTTATTTTCTGGGATACAAGACTTCCTGAGCTACATTTGTGAGGATTTTGTAAAGATATTGTTTTCTATTATACTCCAGGTGCAGGCTGGGGAACTGGTATAATCTGAGGACTCTGTATGGAGCTTCAGTCCACCTTCCCCAATATATCAGGGAGATATTTTGATAGTTACATGTGTTTATGTCTGGGTATGTACATTACAGGGACTATGCAAATTAGAGCAAAGGCCACATTAGTTTTTACAGAGTGCGTCTCTGGCATCAACTTGAAAATGCGATATTCCTATTATTTAACTGAATATCTAAAGTTTATGGAATTGGTGTATTTTGAATTGCGTATTTGTCCTTAGCATTGCAGTGCTTGGTCAATGAGAACATTCTGGTAGATGCCACTTGGCAGAAAGCTCTTGTGCCAAATGGCACAAAGTGTGAGTGGCTGAAGGCAGGTAACAACAACAAAGGGGGCTTGTGAGAAGGCTGGAGAGGGACTCTTCACAAAGGGCATATAGTGATAGGACAAGGGGGAATGACCTTAAGGTGAGGGAGGGTAAGTCTGGATTAGTATTAGGAAGAAATTTTTTACTGTGAGGGTGGTGAGGCACTGGAACAGGTTGTCCAGAGAGGTTGTGATCTCCTCATCACTGGAGGTGTCCAAGACCAGGCTGGATGGGGCTCTGGGTAACCTGATTTAGTGGAAGGTTCCCTGTCCGTGGCAGGAGGGTTGGAACTAGATGTTCTTGAAGGTCTCTTCCAACCCAAAATATTCTATGATTCTTTCACAGCAAATGTGGTTCATCACTAGCCCTGTGTTGCCACAAAAGACATTACAAAGTCATCTTTGGTTTTTTTAGCAGTAAGGAGTGAGAGAGCAGGGTCTCCGAAGCATTGGCTCAACTAAAGCAAATGTTCCTTTATGAAATCACTCCAGTTGCTTTTATTTCAAGCCTTCTATAGGAGACTAGAAAAGACTGTGCTAGTCTGCTACAAATAGCTCCAGTATCGGTCCATGACTTTTGATTTTGTTGGAGTAGTAGATTCAAATACTTCTGCTCACTGTAGTGAATCATCCATGTCAGGCAAGGATATTTTCTACAAACCAAACCAAGGTTTTGTTTGGTGATAGGGTTGATTTCTCCTCCAAAGTATAACAAATCCCACCGGAAAGCAAGAATACTTTCACCACGAGCACTTGATCCATGATGAAAGTGGAAATGTTTTTCTGGATGAAGTAGATAAGAAATTGAGTGATGATCATTTCAAACACTTTTATCCTAAACTACTGGCCTCCTCTTAAGTAGTCCTGAATTTCTGTCAGCTCAGTAAGAGCCCTGGACTTCCATCTGTCTGTTTAGGATAATACTATGTGTGTGATTATTATACAGTTAAGTTTTTGAGGGATTTATTCCCTGTGTTTGCTCTGCTGCCTGAACCATACCTATCCTAGGAGTTGATTGCAGTATTTATCAAAGCTATGGAGCCCCCATTGGAGCCATCTGTAGGTAGTGGTTGTGCCATCTGTCACTAAAGACTGTGTTCCAGAGGGAGAGACAATATGCACAGACTTCGTCATGCAAAGCCTTTAAGGTATGGTCTCTGATGTTTGCTTTATCCTTCTAATATGTCTAAGTTCCAGTGCTGCACTAACTTCTAAAATCTTTATTGCGAGAGGCTTTTGAACACCACAGTAGCTGATGCTTCATCCTTGCCCCTTTGTATGCATTATGCATTTTACTGAACTCCACACATTCCTCTGAGAGGTGAACTATGATCCCTAGTTGTTAAAAACTGCAAGAGTATTAAAAAATGGGCAACAGCAAGCTGCAAAAAATTTCCAACTAGTATATAAAGCTCAGAGATAATGGCAAGAGCCACAAAAACTAAGGTGCCTTTGGGTGCAAGCGTACAATTTTCTGAATATTTTTGCCATGAATTATCAAGGATTACAGCAGCAGCAGATGTTTGAGGCAGCATGAAATAGATTGTGTATACCTTTGTGCTGTGATTAACTGAGCCAATATCCTTGCATGCTAGGAGATAGGTGACTTCAAAAAGTTTCCAGAGAACATTAACAGAATGTTTCAGGAATGCTTTCCCAATAGGTGTTGCTGCCAAGAGCAACATTCAAAATTTTTGTGTGGTGTTTAGTGATCTTCTAATTTGTGATTAGAAGTAGCGGCATGTGATTAGCCATCAAATTTGAAGTGAAATTTGCTTTATTTTAGGATGTATCTCATGTTGTATCTGGGGGCAATGTGATGACCTAGACAGTATTGGATGTGAGAACCTACTAATGAAACTGTAGGCCTTCAGGACAGCGATTTTCATTACTTTATATTCTCTCTACTGCGCAAGCTTAATTGTACTCCTTGTCATAGGGAAGGATCTCTCCTCATACTTCGCAGTCGTGGGGCCATGAATCCTTGTGCTGCCTCTTTCGACTCTGAGTAAAGTACGGACCAGACACACACTGCTAACCACAGAGTTCGGAGGCTGCTGTCAGATTTTCACATTGCCCAACTCTGTAGCTCATCTGCACAAGTAGGACTCCTGAGCTACTCTTATTTTTTTTTGACCACACAGTGTTGGCAATCTGTCCGAAAGACATGAAATATAAAGCAACAAAGTAGTGGGGTAATTTTAGTATATATATATATTTTTTTTTTTTTTAATGCAACACAAGGAACAATTTGTACAAAAGACAGCACCCTAAAAAGAGATACTGCATCAGGAGATACTGTGCACTGCTGTGTTAAATGGGAGAGGAACTGATTTAGCATAAGCAAATGAACTTTAAAAAAGCCCTGTGATACCTATTCCTATTCTGTTACAGGTCAGATATAGCATTAAGAGCCTGTCGTGACTTATATGTGTTATGGTTGTGTACTTACATATGCATTAAGATATTCCAAGAAATACATAGCAAGAACATTATATTGTCAGCAAGAGGTTGTGCAGGTTTAATCTAAACCTAGCTTCTGAAAATACTCATGAAATGTGGATGATCAAACATTTTATTTAAATATTGAATTTGAGGGCATTTGAGTGGATTATTCTTTGTTCTTTGTGGATGTTCTCTCAACATGAAACGAAGGGAATATATAAACATATATACTTCCTTTTTTATGTATTTTTTTGCAGCATAGCAAGGACTTGCTTCGTTGCTAGGTAACAAGGTATTGCTTTATTTGCAGGAGCAGTAGCTGAGTTGATAGTGGAGGCAATGATTTATCTAAAATGTATTAATATATACTGGAGCAGTAATAATGATTATTGGAATGGCTTATTTTTATGTGCCTCATGCCATGGAAAAAATATATAATCAGTTCATTAGAATATTTCCTTTTTCTGTGTAGAATAAATGCTTAATTACTAAGAATGTCCAGTTATTTAGTAAAGCACCAGAATCTGTATAATTTATTTAGTGTCTTTAAATGGGTTCTTTCAGATACAAAACAAGTAGTAAAGTGGTATAAAAATAAGGGGCTTTATAAGGTGTAGCTATAATTGTCCATTCATAGTTTTTTGGCCTTTCACAGACCGGCTTGCTTTTTCAGCAGCAATACATTTTCCTCCAGGGATCAAGGCCAAACCTGCCAGTCACCAGGGCAGAAGCTGGCTCCTTTCCTGTGGCAGGCTGCCATCTCGGTTCTGCCTCCAAGAAGATCGGCAGGTGGTCTCCAGGCCACTCCACTGCCTCCTTTCTCACACAAGTCTGGAAATTCAGAATGGTCACAGTTGCCTTCAGGGTAGATGATAATGCCACCTGCTGCCACTGCTGGCACAGTGACTGGCTAGGCGGTGCTGGATGCTGTATCCATGACCAAAATGTCACTGCTGTTCATCTCGTACAGTTTCACTGCTATTTGTGAGAGGGAAGCATGTACAGTCCTGGTGGAGTCCCCATCGACTTGATGCTCGCTCCTCTTAGGTCAGGTTACTCTTAGCCAGGTAAGCACCTTCATCCCTGTCTCTTATGTGAGATATATTAACCAGGTCTCACTAGTGTTCATGGATGCAGGAAGACTGTTGGAGTACATGGAGGAGGATTTCTGTTGTCACACTGAAGCAGAACAGTTGGTCCTTCAGGGTGGTGGAAGCCATATTGACTCAGAAGAAAGTTGCCTTAAGCATTAGCCAAATTAGTGAATGTGGTATGGCTGAACATTTTTTTTAGTATGATTCATAGAATCCTAGAATATCCTCAGTAGGAAGGGACCCACATGGATCATCGAAGTCCAGCTCCTGGCCCTGCACAGGACCATCCCCAAGAGTCACACCATGTGCCTGACAGTATTGTCCAAATGCTCCTTGAACTCTGTCAGGCTTGGTGCTATGAGGGAGCCTGTTCCAGTGCCCAGCCACCCTCTGGGTGAAAAACCTTTTCCTGATACCTAACCTGAACCTCTCCTGAATCAGCTTCATGCAGTTCCCTTGGGTCCTGTCACTGGTCACCAGAGACAAAAGATCAGTGCTTGGCCCTCTGCTTCAATTTGAGTCACCGTTGCCTAAATTTTTGACACCTTTCGTTCTTGCAAGGACTGAAGTTTAATAATAAATCACATGTATAATTCTGCTATTTTTAGAGTAAACATTGACTTTCCTCATGTCAGTCAGTTTTTAGCAGCTGCAAATCTTTTTAACCCGCAAGATTACCCGTTAGACTTTTAACTTTGGTTCCAGATATTCACGTACTGCTCCAGAAAGCTGCAGTTCACTCCCCTCATACAGATTTTCTCACCCTAGTGATTTTACCTTTAAAAAGGCTATTATCTTTAGTCCTGATCATTCAGTTTCATTGGTTTGTTGGGGTTTTTTTTGCAAAGCAAGATCCTGCTTCATTTAAATAAAATGGGACATTTGTCAGTCTGTGATGGAGAACAAGATTAGTCTACAAGGGGTAGCTGATGGGCAGGCAAAACCAGGATAGAAGAGATAGCAAAGTTTCTCTCGATGTGCCTCACCTGTGCTAAGAAGTATTTGCAGCTGTGGGTAACGATGCAGCTTATTGTTGTTTTTGTATTGTATCACACTTGGCATTTTCCCTTAGACCTCTAATGACTTCTAACACAATCATCGACATAATCATTTCATAAGTAAATAGCTGCAGGCTTGGACAGTGTCTTAAGAACTAAAGTATTCCCGATCTTTTGGCTTCCATTTCAGCACAAACAGTGAGTAAATAAAACGAGGCAAAATGGCACTCTCACAGTATCTGGCTTTCCTGAAAAGTTGCAGAAAAGAAAAAAAACGAAAAACACAATAGAATTAAAAAGAATAAAATTTAGAAAGCTGTTTCTGTGTCTATAAATGCAGAAGATCAAAAGAAATAAAAGGAAAACAGAAAGGATGAATGAGAGAAAATGGGTGCTGCAATAAAAAAAGAGGAGCAATTATGCTTCAGTATGAGTCAAAAGGACAAATAAGGATGGTTCCCTTCTGTAGATCATCAAAAGGATAAAGTATTTGGAGCCATTGCTGGATAAGGCCTTCAGGATATACAATTTTGTTGTCTTAAAGTTAGAGGAAATAATTTTTTTTTTCGTTTTCATGTCCTATCAAGTGAAAGTTGTGCATTGAGGAAACATGCATCCAGGGTTGGTCACTGCCTGTCTGACCATCCTCACCTCACTTTCACCTCTTCTGACAGCACGTAGCTGCAGTGTGTTAGGGCTCAGGTGTTAGGGGTTAGGTGTTGATTTATCTTGGCACTGGGAGCGTCTAGAGAACCCTTGGATCATCATCGTCAGGGGCATACTAACGTGGACTGTAGGACTTCCTTAACTCCCCAGATTTAGTGAGCTTTGTGTTTCATTTCACTGCTGTTTACAATTCCCCAGTAGTAATTATGAGACTGACAGAGGACAACATTTGCCTGCCTGATGTTTTCGTTATTTGAACAGCCAGGTTGATGACTTGATTCTTCACTGAACAGAAGATCACCTGTATGGCTATTTTGGTAAAAATGCTTTCCTTTGTGGAGAAATCATCAAAGAACTGGAATTCTTTTCCTTTCAAAATACTTTAATATGTTAGGGTAGATCTATTATAAGCTCAGAAATCAATCTGATCCTTGCTCTTCCTAAGGATCAGATCTCTCTTTCCAATCTACATCAAAAGAATGCTGTGTATAAATTCTGGACATGCATGCTCAGGTGAGAGGAATCACTGAAGACAGTTGCTTAATTAATCACTGTTCTGACAGGAGCATGGATTGACATTCACTCTGCATGAACGTCATGTCATTTAAGTAAACAAGAGTGCACAGCCTACGTTTGTTTTGCTGACTTGTGTTTATCATTGCAGAAGGACAGAATTGAATCTGAATTTGGAGTGCTTTAACTTTTCTGTTATAAGCAAAAGAATATTAAGAGTAGCACGATCCTTTTATTTGATGAGGTGAACAGTAATTAAATAACTGCAGTTATGTGAAGTTACATAAGAAACAAGATTTGATGTTCTTGCTCTGAACCGTATTATTAAAAGACATGTATGTTAGCATTTTTGGTCACTGGTTTACTTCATTGAAGTTTCCTTTTGGAGAATACTTTTTAACCTAAAGAAGTATGGTCTTGCAGTGATTCTGCTGGTCTTTCAAACTGATTGGGCATTTGAGCTGGAAGAATGGTTTCTTTCAGAGGTATTAAGTTCCCACAACTTTCATGGAAGTGAGTAGATGGAACCCTTTTAATATCCTCATCGTGGCAGGGATATTGTGGCTTGCACTGCTGAGGGTAGGAAAAAGTGCAGTTAAGTAGTAGAGCCATAGTGGGAAGCTGAAATTACAGTGAGGATGGAGGAAGCTGAAAATAATACAGAGAAAGAGATACAGAGAAAGGAGGAGTTCTGCTATGGGCCAAGGGAAGGACTGTGGAGACACCCATGAAAATCCATAGGAAAATTTGCTGTTATTTATGCTGCTGGTGGAACTGGTCAATCAGCAGTTGCCTCTTTAAAACAAGTCACCATGTGATGAATGGCATATTGGCTTAAGTAAAAGCACTCAGTTGCAGGTGACTTCTCATACTGCTCTTCTCACTGTGATAGGGCACCCTGACTGATGAGCACCAGCACCTGGTCCTCTTATCTTCTGCCCAGGAAAAAAGCCAGTGCCACACGGGAGCTGGATTGAGCAGAATGCCACAGTTTGTGGGAAAGTTCCTTGGTGTATGTGCTGGGAAAGCAGAGGCAGATAAATATGCCTTCTGTCTGAGATGGAAGGCGGTGGAGTGGTGTGATGGATGGTGACATTAGAAATTCACTTCTGCTTTCTCACTTATTTTTAATCAAATATTTTACTTTTTTTACAAGGGTTAATGTTTGACAATCCTTGATTGGGATTTTCTTTATATTTTTGATCAGTAAATGCAATGTCTATTATGAAGCCATAATCATTTTTCACTTAAACTAGCAGCCCATGAGAAAGAGTGTTGTTATCTTCATAAATATCATTGTTAGTTAAGGAGAACAAAGACCACTATAAGAAAATAGTGTGGTAAATCTGATTTTAGGCTTGCAGAAAGTGAAGACTGTGAATCACTTCTTACAGTGCCTGGCCAGACTGCATACATGGTAGATGTTTTTTACTGGTCTTATTTCACCCATTCTGATTGTGTGGATACAGCCAGTAAAGCCAGGATGATTTTATGAATAAGGCATGGTGTTAGGATTTAGAAGACGTGCTTTTCATTCCTATTAGTATGCCAAGTTTCACCTGCAGCCTCAAATTTTTCAGTTAATCCACATGTGCTTCAGGTTCACATTTGTTCAAAAGAAAATAGGAAAGAGAAATCCAGTTAGTATTTTTTTCCCCTCTGCACTGATGGAAACATACACTTGCATTATTCAAAGACTCAAGAGCCACATTCTCATCAACAATACAGAATCAAGTGACCACATTGCAACAGGGAAGGTTGACTCTATATAAAATTAAAGTCAATGCATTAAAAAATAAGCTTATAGCCTGATGTTTGTACTATGATAAGACTCACTAGAGTACAATAAAGCTTGATCATATGCAGTGTAGGATAGTGGATTAAATTTCTTAATTGCTAATAATAAGTAATCCTTATGTCTCCAGGGTATATAGAAGGTTGAAAAGCAGCCAAACCACTGCATTTTCATTGTGTCAGTCTCCTTGGCAGTTCTCTGTGGAAGCATGCTGATGGGCGGGAGGGAGGTTGGGAAGAGCCTGTGGGTATGTATGGCATTGCTGTCAGGTTAATAAATTACACGGGTCCGCTGCAAAGTGGGTACATAGAAGCACATATTGTATATCCTTCTGTGACACTCCAGCATGGCATTCTTCTGGCTCAGGGGATTCGGTTATTCATTGCTCTCTCCCTCTCTTAATTTAATTTGTGAGCTCATTTCACAGTAGTCTATTCTACTCCTAATGCTTCTACGTAACTTTCCAGAACTAGAAGTGTATAAAAGCAATGAGAAGAGAACAGACCCCTGAGCTTGGACTGTGTTTTTCACTTGTGCTAAATTTGTGGTTTACCATTCATAAGCTCTCGCTCCACAAAACCTGTGCTGCTGTAATAAGATAAAATGTGTAGGTTTGGATTTCATTTTTCTAGGAAGCTGGGTAATAGACATAGAAGTGATGCATACAGCCACGTATCAGAATGGTGTTATATTGCTGTATTTGAAAGTAAAGCTCAAAGAGCAAGTCTTTTATTCTTCTTCACATTTCTCTAATCATTTTTTAGCATGCTGTGAAATAAAACATACTGTGTCATATATTTTTCTTCTTAAATCACCTTCCTCTACCCTATTCTTATTTATGTAGTGAAGCAGGAGGCCATGTCTGAGCACTTGTACTTTGCTCCCTGCTCTCCAGTTCCAAACTCATTTGATGTTCAGTTTACTGCCCTTTTTCATTTCATCTTGATGGCCCATGTCTTCTCTTATACTTTACCATGGAGTGATAGAAGTCCTGGATGCCTGAGATGCAAGGACAAATCTTGCCAAATAGGATGCATCCAGTTCTCTTCATTTCGCCAAGGGTATCATTCTTCTTGAGACCCAAGATCCTTGTAAGCTCCTGCTGTAGTAAAACATGGGTGTTAACAAAGCAGTCTGGAAAAGTTGAGAGTTGACAATATAGGATCAAGAGCAGCTATTACTAAAAGTTGCTAACATCTGCATCTTATCCTAGCAAATCACTAATGTTGTGCTCTTAGCACTGACCTCCCAGGCAAAGTTCCTGTAGAGGAGGGAGAAACACGTCAAAACTGTGGGTTGTCCCCAGCTTGTCTCAGATCTGCCTTGGTTTTACACACTGAATCAGTGGGTTGACAGAAGGGGATTAGCACTAATGGAAGTGTCCTTTACACCTGAGTCTCAACAGAGGTCTTTACAAAACACAGGGAGATACCATCATACAACTTCTCTCATCTTTATATATGGTTTTGGGTTTTTGTAGTTTGATTACACTTGTGTCCAAGCTTTTCTTTGCATCCCTCAGAGACTGTAAATTCCTTTTACTTCAGTGAAAGTTAGAATCGTTGACAGCCCAGTGTTGTGAAAAGCTGAAGCTTTAGGGAAGGGTGACAAAGTGCCCTGTTCATTTTGTCTTATGAACCACAAGGAAAACGTTGTCAAGTTTGGAAATAAGAGGTTTCTCTTAACTAGAATATGCATATTGCCTGAAAGCCTAATTTAGTGTCTGTAAGGCTTCTTTCTTGCCCTTATACAGTAATAAGGTGGCAATTTACAGTGGGGCTGCTCCAGCTTGGGCAGACTGTTCCTGTGCGTAGAATTTAGAAGTTCAGCTGTCCTTTAATTAGTGATTATCTACATGATGAAAAACTGGTCAACCTCAGGACCTGAAATATCATAGGAAAACAAAAATCATAATTCAAAACTGTCTATGCAGTCATGGGACTTGTGCATTTGTCTTCCTAACAAAAGCTGAGATTCAAAAGTTTGTGATTTTGGGAAGAAGACAGACTTTGTCGAGGGTTGTGATGAAATCACAAGAGTGAAAGACAATATACCGGATCTGCTTACTCTCGCCATATCTGTGCCATCTCTGAAATTGAAATAAAAAGTAATCCTAGGGTGTTTTTCTAGCTCTGAGTATAAGCAGCTATGAGATTGAATATATTTGTAGGGTAGGTCTGCTGAATAAGAAAATACTATTTTTACACAGCTTTCATTCTACCGTTTCATTTTAACTGTACCCATCCTTTTCAGTTCTGCAATGCAGTGTAATCCTTATTTTATTGGAGTACAACATGTCCAAGTGAGACACTGGCTTCATTCCAGTCAATGGTATTTTGACATTGACATCAAGAAAACCAGGTTCTCTTCCTTGTTACCAGTACGCGGTGTTTGAAAGAGAATCTTTCACTGGCATTAGATCATTGCAGGCAGTTAATTTATAGATTTGTGGAAAATATTTTAGGTAATTTCAAAGTTGTAGTGCTTGTATGCTTTGTAACCAATGTCAAGCTGCTATTCAGTGTACATTCAGAAATTCTTACAAAGCAAAGATTCCTTTGGGAACAGGGCGCCTTGGACCAAGAACATGAGTATAAAGCTAGACAAAAGATAAAATCTTAGCTCGGATCTCGACATGAGCAGTTTCTACAGGGAGTATAGGTTGTGCAGCCCCAGATGTCCATCACCCTGGTACTTCCAGCAAGCTGAGAAGGCTTCTCACTGGGTTCTCCTGCCCTGGAAAAAGTACATGGGTCCACAGGCAAGGGCAAAAAAAAAAAAAAANAAAAAAAAAAAAAAAGGCATTTTGATTCTGCTTGGAGGATTTTGTTGTTAATATTTAAGTTAATTAAATGCCTGACCTATTGAATTATTTTCTTAACCATTTATCCAACTTCAAAATGCATGAAAAATTCAATGCCACTAACATAGCAAAAATGATTTAAATGTGTGTTCACTGAATGCATAATAATCTGCAGTGTATAGATAACTTTTCAGTTTGCTGCACAGAGATTTAGCTGTGCAACTGAGCTAAGTTAAAATAATGATGTACATTTTCCCATTTAATTTTAGATCCTATTTTTCAGTATATGGGTCAGCTTCTTAAGTCAGTCTTGCATTAGTGTTGTTGCACAAAGCAGGTTTAGAACTGCAATCAGGTCTTCCACATTTTCGTTTCTTTAAAATACTGAACTGTAAATGAGATTATTATATCTAGGAACACAGATGTGTCCAACAACAGTTCTTATCTTCTTGCAATCTGCACAACAAAAGTTATATTTACCCTCTGAAAGAAATTATTTTTACTAGTGACTTTTCTGCTGATAAATCTCTGGAGTTTTTTTAACCTTTCAGGAATTAGAGAGTTTAGAGAGAAAAGGTTTTTTCATCTCATCTTAATTTCAGTTGTAAATTTTATCAGATTTTGTTATCTCACTTGTCCATGTACCTTCTCTGCTGTTGTGAGCAGCATTTTAGCACAGTAGCTTGTGTCTGCATTCTTGTTTGGGGTGGGGGAAGCTGCCTTGATTTTGAACTTAAAATAGATTGTGTGAGCCTCTGTGAGAACGTCTGAATGAGTAATTCCTCAGTTGTGTACCCCAGAAATATGAGGCTTAGCTCCCAGTTTGCTCTGACCTGGAGCAGATTGATGCTACTCAAATCCCAGCTTTGGTGGTCTCTGTTTCTCAGGCATGTTGTGGCTGGCTCTGCCGCAGCAGTATGAGGGGTCTCTTGCACATTTTTCTTTCCTGCTTTCTAGCCGTTGTGTGTGTACAAAGATGGTAACACACATCACACATTTTTACTTAAGAGTGGGTGTATTTATTTAAACCCCACATACTTGCACACCAAGTATTTGGAATCAACTCAATGAATCATGCCAATGCAAGATTCATTATACTTTCCATTTTATGCCTTAAAACTGTGCCTTTATGAGGAGGGTGGTCTGAGAGATTTGTCAATACAGGTCACTGGAAGGTATCTCTGAGGGATACCAGCCCAGGCCTTGTCCATAGAGTGCTCTGTATTTAGAGTTTTTGTACTCTTCAAATGTGAAAATTCTTCCTGCCCTCAATTTATTTTTGACGCAGGCTTTGTTAATGCACATTTTCTTATCACACTGGCAGAATAAAAATGTGGTTGAAGTTAAAAGAATAAGTGGCTGCTCTTGCACAAAGAGAAACCTATATACATATATATCTATATATCTGTATATATAGATGTATATGTATTCTGGATATACATCACCTGGCCTTTAATCTTAACAGGTCATATGAAGTGGTGAGCTGTGAGGTAAATACTACCCTTTTCCTGTCCCTGATTTTAAGAGATATATGTGGAAAAAATGGCTAGTATAAGCTTTTGGCTTTTGAGTGCCTATTGAAAAATAATTCCCTGCAAATCTTATGGTAGACACGCTTCGTTGTGCTTGTCAATTGTTTCACAGCTTTACACATGTTTTAAATGAGATAGCTGGACTACAGTGCTTTAGCATTTAAATGAAGCCAAATTAGTATTCTGTCAGCAAGCAGAAGGGGTTTTTATACTAGAAAGGTGTGGGAGGGAGATGGATAATGAGGGATGAAACTTGCTTATACAAACACATGCCACATTTTCTTAAAAATATGAAATTCTGAACTGCTGAAGCTTGTAAATTACTAAAGATGACCCTAAATGATTTTAACATTCCTGCCTGTTCCTGGGGGCTTATGAAATTTTTTATCAAAATGATACGATGGTAACCCATACAGGACTAAATTTTTATAATTTCTAAGTATTTCTTGCATCATGACAGAGTAATAATTTTTGGTTTAGACAGTAAGAAAATGTATCCTGGTGAGGAGATTTCATGGGATTTTAAATAGCTAAAAATTAGATGCACAATTTTATACAAATAATAATTCATAGCAGGAGCCCATGTTCACAAAATCAGTTCTTTCTTCAAAATGTTATTGAATAGCCAGCCATCCTACAAAATGCTTCCTTTTGGTAAAACACTATGTTCTCTATACATTTTATCTCAAAAAAGAATTAAGCAATCATACTATGTGTGGTAGTAAACTCAGTCCTCCTAGGTTACAGCTGATGAGGGGAGGTGGTTGCAGTTCTCCTTGCAGCACCACTTGTACACAAGACTGCACAGACCATGAAAGAATAGAAACGTATGTGGGTGTTTGTTCTCTTCATTTGCACGGTATCCTAGAGTTGCAAAATAAGGACAGAGATTGCTGAAGAATGAGGCGGTCTTTTTCTGCAACCCTGAGTGGTTATCCTGTAAATAACGTATATAATAGACATTAAACATACATTAAAAATGTTCATTACATGGTTATTTCACTGCTTATGGAGGAGAGCAGATGCCATTAAATCAAATATGATTTTATTATTAATCCAACTGCTTCCTTCCCGTGTTGCCATGGACATTTTGTCTTTTTCATTGGTCAGCAGTTTTTGCTTATTCTTTTGTTGTCATTTCTCCCTGTCACCTCTGCAATGGTTGGCTGGATGAGGTGAGAATATGGTTGCAAGTGCAGATAGATTGCTGAGCTGGGTGGTGGGTGATGGGTGGTAAATAAATAAAGGAGCCCTAGAGGAAAGCTGCAAGGGAAAAGGAATTTGGGGTCTGTTGAGCTGAAAATAAGATGTAAAGAGAGAGAGGGAGAAGGTTGACAGAGAGGGAAGGAAGTTGAATTTGCAAAGAAGAAAATAGGAAAGTTACCCCAACAGCCAGAAGAGACAGGTAAAATAATCTACTCTGGTTATCACAAATGCCTTCCGATATCACCTACTGATATCCTTTAAATAGTTGCTTTTAAATTTTATTGTAAAATGTTAATCCTTCCATTAGCTACTTCTCATCTGATTACTATAATGACCCATTTTCTGGTCTTCCTATTCTTCTCCTGTGTTATTCATCCTCTTAAAATTCTGGCACTCATTTTATCTCTTGTAGGTTCCAAATTCTCATTTTGCCTTATTATTTCAGGAGCTTGCGTTGGTTGTATCTGCAGTTAAGAAGCAGATTAACAAAACCTAACATTTGCATTTTAAGTTCTCAACAGATATTATTCCTTGCACAGTTAGCACTTAGTTGTAACTCATGATGTCTCTCACCATCTTTTCATTTATGATTTGCACATGATGTTTTGTCATTTGTTTGCTTGCCCTGAGCATGGATGCGGAGGCATCCCTGGCCTGTACGAGGTCTTGTTTCCCCTTGGTCTGTAAGACAAATGTAGATTGTAATGTTCTACAGTCCTAGCTGTCTCTGAAGATGAGAGCATTTGTTGATGCCTGAGGTGAAGCCAGAGATGAAGCATGCAGGAATGCATTCAGCATGACCCTGTTGGCAGCAGTGGAGGTGCGGGATGGCAGCAAAGCAGCTCCAAGCAGAAAGGGCACGCTGGGGTGATGGTAGGAAAATTTGTGCACTGTAGCATTCCACTGTGCTTCAAACTCCTCCATCCCTAAGCCTACCAGCATCCTGGTTTGGAACTGGAGCTTCTGTGTCAGTCCCCAGAAGGCTCTGCCCGCAGAGAGCTGTTGTCTAGGAACAGTCTTGAAATTTCAGGGAGCTAGTCAGTGCACTGTGCTCTGCTCCCTCTGTTTTCCAAACTGAAATACACATTTTCGTATCCTGAGCAATTCTGAAGAGCCAGTACATTCAGCATTCTCTTTTCACCCAGAGGGTGTTTGGGCACTGGAACAGGCTCCCCAGGGCAGTGGTCACAGCACCAAGGCTGACAGAGCTCAAGAAGCATTTGGATAGCACTCTCAGGCACACGGTGTAACTCTTGGGAATGGTTCTGTGCAGGGCCAGGAGCTGGACTCCATGATCCTGATGGGTCCCTTCCAACTCAGCTTATTCTATGGTTCTATGATTTTAAAATGTTTTGCTAATTTTACATATAATTCTAAATCTTCAAGTGTGAAGAATCTGGATAATTTTTCCCGGTCCATCCATGACACGCTTTGATGGGGAAAACCTGCCTGCACCACTCTTGTGCTGGTTCTGTCCTTTGGGCCCATAACCAGGGAGGGCACCCGGCTCCCAGGGCTCAGTGGGAACATCAGCACTTGGTAAATTCCTTGCAATTGGTGTTCATTCCTGAAAGATCACTGGACCAAGTTTAGGGTGAAACACAGCAAAAGTTCCTGAGAATTAAGAAGTTGCCCATTGCTAAGTAAGCCTGTGGTTTTTAATGCAGAAATATAATATAACGTTTCAAAAGCATGTTTTAAATTCAACACAGTTATTTCCTTACAATTCTGTTCAGAAATTTGATTTACTTATGCAGTTGAGTATCTGTGAAAAATCTGTTTGAGAAGAAAATGTGGACACAAAATACGAATGGAAAATACTTTATGATTCAGAAGTTCTTATTACAGCTGAAACAAGTAAGTTTAAATGTCAAGATTCTTAAAATGAGAAAAGGCTTACACTTTTCTGGATGCAGATCTGGATCACAAATACAGGAAGAATTAAAAAACCCACATAAATGAGATGCATGCTTGAATAGTAGACTTTCTAAAACTACACTTAACAGTGACTAAATTTAGGCTTACTGACTAATTTGAAAAACCAAAATGTTATTTAATTCTCTAGTACAACTCAGAAATACATTTTAAGTAAGTCATGTGAAGATACCCAGGTGGCTACATATTAGAACATAGCAAATATGTAGGTTACATTATCATCTAATTGTCCATGATAAGAGTTTTTTTCTCTGTGCTTGTTATTCATATAAATCTACTCTTCTGATTCATTATTAATCACAGTTCATGTGGTGATTTGGTGTAAAATGTTCATGACAGGATTTCTTATGTTATGGTGAGTTAACGTGATCTGTACTTTAGTGCACGTTTGTGACAAGATCATATAGAAATTTAATTGGCTTCACAATAATGCCTCTGGCTATTATACCTAATACTATAAATTAAGAGATATAAATATACATGTAAACTAATCTCTTTTTTTGCTTTAGCAAAACTTGTCACCCCAAACAAATGTGGATTTTCATGGCATTATTTCGGATCTGAAGGGTGATTATTTAACATTGTAGTAACATTTGTAAAATAGGATTAAAATAGAGTATGATCTTCATAATGCATAAATGGGCTGGATCAGTTATATAAGATTTAATTGAAGAAATGTGAAAGTGATTTAGTTTGAAATACAGATCACATGAGAGAACATAATGAGCTCTGAGTATATCACTGAACAGCACTACGGGGGAATAATTTGGATAACTACTGGATATTTGACTGAACATCAGTCAACAACAGAACACAAAAAATGGATGTGATATTTGAATGTTGTGCATAGTAGCAAGAGGAGTGTCTATAAAAACTTGTAGGTTTCTGTCCCCTAGCATGTTTCCCATTTGTATTTCACCTGGGATATTGTGTTTATACGTTGTATTCTTTATGTCCACTTAAACTAGGAAAAGAAAACAAATTTCTATTCTTGGTAGGAGAGTTTTGCAAAATTATATGTATGTTACAATAAATGACTTGAAGAAGAAAGTAAAACTCTTCATAATGATGAAATAAATCAGTGAGGACAGAATAAGTGATATAGAAGTGACCATTTAGGTTAAATATTAACGAGAACCATAATTCAAGAATCAGAGGGGTTAGTTGTTGGGTTAAGGATATTTATAATCATAGGATCATTCAGGTAGGAAAAGATCTCTAAGATGGTTGAGCCCAACTGTTAAGCTAACAATGCTAAGTTTAAGCTAGCACTGCCAAGATATTTGCTGAATTACAATATTTAGAATTATATAAAGACATGACTAGAGATTGGGAAGATTCTTGACAACATTCAGTGTGGTTTGGAAATCGTTATAGATGTGAGTCAGGGCCTCTGACTTCTTGCAGCGTAGAACAACTATCCTGCAGTTAGCTGAACCCACAGCTTTGATATGGTTTCGTGGAGGTCCAAATATCCCCTTATGTAACACTGCAAAATAAGGATCTGCTGGTATTACTGCTACTGATGGGAGAAGTGAGGAATGGAATCCTTGGAAATGTCTTTCCTTCTTTTGACTTTATTGTATGGGTTGGGTGGGGTTAAGATAAAGAACAGGAAAATCAAAGCCTGAGCCATGGAGATGAGGTTTATCCTCCCTTTGAAGAGAACCTTCCTTTTTCAGGAACTTTTGATAAAGCTGAAGAGAAAAAGGAGAAAGAGTGGAGGTGTAGAACACATGCTGCACTACCCTGTACAAGGAGTCAGTCCTGTACAGACTTCCTCACTGAGAAAATTCAAATAGAATTTGTAGCAAGAAAGCCTTTCCCATGACCACCCATTCATTGGTGGGTTTTGCCAGAATGCTTCATTAATAATGGATCTGCCCAAACTGCGGATTCAAAAACATACATCTATATTCTTTTTCATTTATAAAATAACTATGAGGACAAGAAGTTTGAGATGATGAAAACTTTATCAGTTTTCGCTGTTAATATGAAGTTTGGTTTATCTTTTTGTTTTTAACCATAGTACAAAATCAGCCTCATGTTTGGAGAGCTCTTCAGTACAGCTTGCTTTGTTCTAATTTGGTTATGTACAAAAATGTTTCTTCCTTAAGCCAGACTAATGTTGAATGTTTAATGAAGGAATCTGCATAAGAAGTGTATGATCTGAACTGCCTTGTGGTTTCAATTTCTCTCAAATCACGCAGACAATAATCTTTTCTGTTGGAATTCATTGTGTTGCTCAGAGCCACATGGGAAGAACTTACTTGAGCTATTGACAGATGAATATTTTTGCCACTTTATTTGTATCCTTTTGTAACCCCACTTTTTGATGGTATTCCTTCCTGCTCTTACCTCAAAGCATGAAAGAAAAAGATATTTTGAGAAATGCTTTTGCTGTCCCCTTGCTGCCCCTGGCAGAGTTAATCCAGCCATCCTGCTGTGCTTATAGAGCCTGTTCTTTCCCACCCACGGTGCTTCCTCCTCACAGATTAAGAGTCAAAGTACAGGATGATGCTGGCTCTGCCTGTGATGTATGATTCTGCTCTGCCATGGTGGCCATTGCCTTTTTTTAAGATAAGGACTATCATTGATACCATCGTGACAGCATTAAGGATATGAACAAAGCCAGGATATAAGGGAGAACTAATAGCTTTTTTAAAGCCTTTTCCTGTATTTGGAAAATGTACAAGATTTGGGGTTAAGAATCTGGCAAGCAACATCACAATCCAAACTGAATGTAGGTTAGTCAAAATTTCTCTCAATTTATTTAAAGTAGGCTGATCAATCAGATTACCTGAAAGAAAACAGCAGATTACTATAGCTGGAGTTGAGATGAATTTGTAGCTTTTACGTATGCAGTAGCTTCTTCCGTTTGGTGTTAAAATATGAGGTTGATGAAGGTGGATGTGAGTGTGAAGCTTGGGGAGAGGGGCTGGCATTTAATTCCATAACTGTTTAATGTGCAAAGATTACAAACCAAGATAGTAAAAGATGTCTGGAAAAATAATTAGATGGAGAAATTTTTTATTAATTATTTTTGTGATAAGGTTGTATGTCACAACATAATCTATACTGAATTTATCAGTTATTCAAAGTTTATTCTTCTAGGGAGTGTCCTTGCTGAAAGAAAAGTGATGAAATTGGTCATCTGGCTGTTGCTGCAGTGCAGGTAGAGCAATAATTGAGGACCCTCTTTACATCACGTCGTGTATATTGGTGCATATTTCCTGTAAATTAATGAAATTAAGATCTTGATAGTGGTGACATTCCTGGATGGCATAACACACGGTACCCAAAAATAAAGTTCATGCTGCCTATTACCAACATGTCACAAAATGTGTTTTGCTTCCTCCAGCGTGCCAAATGCTGTCAACGACAGTGACATGGCTGAGGCTAAGCAGCCACTCTGCAGTAGGGTGAGTCCACACTCATTACTGTTAAGACAGGAGCTGCTGAGTACTAGAATACATGGGCTCACAGACCATCGTTTCTGTTAAAGCATTTGCTTTATGGCTCTTTACAGATTTTTATCCTAGCTGCCCTCTTCTTTTGGGTGGTCCATTGTGAAAGAAGTGGCAGTTTCACTGTAGTGTGTTCATCTCATGTTTGGCTTGTACTGCTGTAAGCACAAGCAGCTGCTGAAAATGAGATTTCCGCCCCTTCTTCTTTCCTCCGTATCTGACTATACTTTCCAGTCCATTTACTTGTGCCAATGTTAGCATTTCTGTGGCCAAAGAATGAAGGAGATATGGAGCTGGCCATACAGAGAGCTGTTCCCTACCCACCTCCCAGGTCCATTTTTAGAGTGGATGGGGTCCCAGGAGTGAGATCCCTGGGAGGTTGCTCTGCTGCAGCTGCTCCCACTTTGCAGCCCAGAACTCCTCCTGTTGGACCAAACCCTGGTATTTCTTTCTGCAGATCTTTCTTCTCAGGAAGCAGTTTCACACAGTTTTCGTAAGATTTACAGGGCAATGTGCCTGTGTTTTGGCAGTGAGTTGGGATGGGTTGTGGCCTTAACATCATGCTGTCACATCATAGTAGTAGTTTACTGACATTACCAGTGATGGCTCTTGTATCAAAGCCTACAAACACTTTTCACATTTTTATCATTGTGATACTTCTACAACTCTTCCCCTTAAAAAGTGGGTAAATATTAATGTTAGCAGTAGAACAATAATGCATTGTCATGTTTGTAACTCTGGGATATATACTGCTGTAGGGGATAGGTGTGTTTTGGATTGCTGTATGTCCTGTGTGAACTGCTCCATAGCATGCTGGAGCATGTCCAGAGAAAGGCAATGGATCTGGGGGAGGGTCTGGAGCACAAGTCTGGTGAGGAGTGGCTGAGGGAGCTGGGGGTGTTCAGCCTGGAGAAAAGGAGGCTCAAGGGGGGACCTTATTGTTCTCTACAACTGCCTGAAAGGAGGCTCTAGCCAGGTGGGGGCCAGCCTCTTCTCCCAAGTTACAAGTGACAGGACAAAAGGAAATCACGTCAAGCTGCACCAGGGGAGGTTTAGTTTGGATATTAGGAAAAAATTTCTTCACCAAAAGGGTTGTCAAGTACTGGCAGAGGCTGCCCGGGGAAGTGGTGGAATCACCATTCCTGAAGATGTTTAAAGGACGTGTAGATGTGGCACTTCGGGACATAGTCTAGTGTTGTACCTGGCAGTTTTAGTTCTGCAGCTGGACTCGGTGACCTTAAGGGCGTTTCCCAACGTAAATATTTTCCATGATTCTGTGGGTCTATGATAGCACAGCCTGAATGAAGCCATAGCCTCTGTGCATAGATCTGGCTTGAACTAGATATTCAAGAGTAGAATCAATGCTTTTAATGTGAATGTTTTACAGTACAGAAAAATAGTTCTACTAAACTGAAATAATTGTGATGCAGAAGTAATTAGGTGTTCACGCATACATCTGGTAACTGGCAAATGTACCAAGAAGCTAAATGTGTTCTGAATAGCATTTCTTAACATTAGTTCTGATCCTCAGTCCAGGTTCTTCTCTTCAGTGTTTGGGTTTTCTTTCTGCATGTTGATGACAGTCTTTCTGCAGTCATTGTATATCTAAAGAATGTTGATGATTTAAAATAAAAACTAAAAGAACATAGAGGGACTTTCATTAAACTCTAGTATTAGAGGATATCTAACACCATCTTAGGTTTTTCACTATTTTTGCTGCAATTTTTATCAGACTATATAATTGCATGATATAGAAGTAAACAATTTATTTCCAATCCTAATCATATCTTTATCATTGACTGGTACTATTCCCATATTACAGAGCTTACCTTTTCATGACAGCCTTGGTTATGACTGTGAGCTAGAGTAATCTACATTTTTACTCCAAGCAGTAAATGGCTGTTTGCTTCTTCCGATATTGTAAAAACTCTCATTACTCTATGTTATTAGAAGGCTTTTTTAAAAAAAAGCTGTTTGTTTAGTAGCAAATGTCCCATTCTTTAAATGCGTTTGAATGTTTGGTTTTTTTTTTTTTTCTTTTGCTTGGAATTAAGTCTGCAATGAAATGGAATCAAAACCAGAAAATAAAAGATCAATTCTAGAGCTATCAAAATTTTCTATAGAGATTTTTATTTTATCCCTTATTTCTCATTACATGAGCTGTATTTCATGCTTGTGTACAGATTAATGTGCTTTGCTGATAATTGCCTATTAAAAATAGATAAATAAATTATTAGCTCATTATGAAATATGTTGTAGTACCAGTAACTTTAATTATAATTTATCTGCTGTGCAAGTAATCCTGAAAAATATTACGGGATAACATATTGGTATTGCAACTGCTCTCTTGTAGTGCTGTATGATTAACACTGAAGACCTCAAGGAATAAGTACTCCTGGTCTCTGTGAGCACACATTCTTCACATCTGATCTGAACCAGTAACTGAGCTTATCATTAGCTCAACACACAGGTGGAAATGCAAGTCCTCAGTGGAGGGAACAGTCTATCTTCTAGGACACAATTTGGGAATGTGTTCCACCTTTCAAATAGTTTAATATTTTTTCTACTTACTTTCTCTGAAATGGAATGTTTTCCTGTGTGTACAGACCTGCTTAGTGCTTGCCATTTTTCATATAAATAATATTTTCAGCCTTGTCCCTTAGAATAGGTAATCATTATTGTAACAATCTTGGTGTTTGCATGTATAATAGATCTTTAGGATTTCTGATTTATGGGGGTTTGAGACTACTGTGATAAAAATCACATACGTAATATTTTTCATTACATCTGAGGCTTGTAAAATGGCTGAACTATGACTTATTTCTTAAGAGGCCATGTATTTAACTTTTTCATTAAAAAATTGTTTTTAAAAAACAGTCCAGCATGTAGTCTGAGACACATCCTCAGCAGGCAAAGTGGCCTGGTATCAGTTTTGGCCAGGTCTTATTTCACTGCATTTTCCTGGGTTTTTTTAAGGAAATATTAAATTGATTTTTTTTTTCACTGAAATATTAATGGTTATTGATTACAAGCACAAAATTACAGTTACTATTTTTATCTTTAGAGGAGCCAAAATACTAGCACCAGATATTTTCAGTCAGCCATTTCTTAAACTAAGGAAAATTTAGAAAACACTTTGATGACAAAAATGGCTTGTCTGGCCAAGTCAGGACAAACATTCCAGCAGCCTTGGTAGTACCAAAGTTTGTCCTGAGAACCCATACAAAAAGTGATGAATTCTCACCTGCCTCAATCTGACCTGGGGTGGCAATGGCAACTTTACTTGGAGAAGACTCTTGGCCTTTGTTTTCTCAATGCCCTTAAATGTAAATCTGCATCTCAGTTACTTATTTGAGTGATCCAGGACCAAACAAACATCAGTTCCTCATGATAACGTGTAGAAATGGGACTTAGGAGACAGCAGCCGGCCTTTGTGAAGTGCTGTCACCAAGACAACTGACAAATGTTTGCAGTTGGGTGATTAATTCCAGAGGATTGTGATGCATGTTTCATATCCCTATGATATGAAATCATTATGGTGTGAAATAATAAAGTCTCTTACAAGTGTCTTAATAGGCATAACAAACACTTGCTTCCCTGGCAGTTGTGGACCCTGGAGAAGTTGCAGCAAGCCTCTGACCAGCAGGGTGCTTTGGTGCTTCTCTGTTCCCATGTGCTGAGTAAGAGCATAAAGTATCCCTGTGTGAAAAATGCAATAGAAGTCTAATATGGTTTGACTTGATTTGGCTTCGTCTGGTATTGGTAGCGCCATTGGGCATTCATAGAATCACAGAGTGGTTTGGGTTGGAAGGAGCCTTGAAGACAACTTAGTTCCAAACCCCCTGCCATGGGGGCCCCCTGCCACTAGAGCAGATTGCTCAGAGCCCCGTCCAACCTGGCCTTGAACGCTTCTAGGGATGGGACATCCACGGCTTCTCTGGGCAACCTGTTCCAGTGCCTCACTATCCTTACTGTAAACAATTTCTTTTTAATATCTAATCTAAACCTACCCTCTTTGAGTTTCATTATCATGGCTGACTTGGGCCTATTTAATTTTCAAAGTATTCCAATTATTACTCCAAATATTATGAGTAATCTTGGTCAGTATGGGGAATATGGAGTTTTTTGACCTTTTTTGTTTGTTTGGTGGGTTTTGTTTGTATGCTTGTTTTAACTGTTAACACTGATATGGATAGGATTTGTAAAATTGATGCTGAAAATTTATACAAGTCTGTTTAATCCTTTTTCAAATTTTCAATTAAACCAGTCCTGTTGGTCAGGTGAGCTGTACGGTTGATCTGGATTCACTTCCTGGGTATTCTGGGCCCTACCACATTTTAGGATTAGCCCTGTGGGGCAGCTTTGTGGCAGGAGAGGGGTAATAATCAAATGTATCCCTTCATCTGTAATTCTAGATAGCTTGGAGTTCATTCCAATATGACCAGCAGTAAAATGGTTAATAATATTGATTTTAGCAAGTGTTTTGGGCTGTTTTCTTGCAGAAATAGGAAGATCCCACTTTTTTGGCTTGCATTTACCATTTTTTCTTGAATTCTGGTGTCTGATGCTGCTACCAGAGAATCACTAGCACTGTTCTGATCACTCTTTAATTTTCCATTTCATAGCTGGTTCCTAGCATCCAATTGCTGTTACACATTTAGTCCAGACCTCTTGTGCTATTATGATACTAATTTTAGCCCATACAATAACTTTTCAGATTATTCCAAAAGAAAGAGAATTGATGTCTTGAATTTCAGTAATCATTGTAATATTCCAGAAAAAAAAATTAGAATAGTACAATATTGGATATTATTATTCAATTAGATGAAAAGATCAGGCAGAAGAACGTTGCAGAAATAATGCTCATTTTTAGGTGGAATAACTTGTTAATTCCAGCATCTGCACATACACAGTCATCAGGGAGTTATTGGGCTACATGTGTTTTTTTGAAACATCTGTCAACTAAGCCAGAGATATAAATGCAAAGTGTTACATTGGTTATATTTGTGGATTTCTTACATTTCCTAGTGGAATTTCATTTTGTATGCTAATCATTGCAGAGTGCAGAAGTAAAAAGAAGATTAAATTTTTTCGCATGTATCAGTTCTTTGGACAAATTACTTGCCCCATTCTCTTTTAATTGTATTGTGACATCAAATACATGAAATGGAGTAGTATCATTTTTGTCTCGGGTATCCTGCTGTCAGTGTGGAAAGAAGCATGCCATGTAAGTGCTTTTTTTTTTTTCCTTTTGTGCCAGTCATGAAATAACAGGCTGTGGAGGGCCTTGAGCTACTCTGAACAGTTTGATGACGTTGCTGCTGATTCCTGCAGCCACACTGCAAAACTCACTTCACTGTTGTATAGTAAGTGAGCTACAATCCATTTGACAAAATGCCTCACTGCATGACACTTAAGTGCACTGTACTGACTGTCCTTATTCAGTGTTAGTTCATTGCTACCTGATTTACAGAAATGATATACCGGGAAAGCTAACTTGTGGGCTGTATAAGTGCACGATTTCTAATGGTTACCCGATACACAACATTAATACATTTCTATGGTAGTGCTTTAGGCAACAGTACCATTCCACGCTGTTGACCTATATTTGTGATATTTGACATTTTTGATAAATACTGTCAAGGGTAATCCATCACAGGACGATTTTCCAGGGTTTCAGGATGTTTGTTAAACCCTCATAACTCAAATATAGAAGTGTTTCAGAAAACAGTATTTTACGTTTCTAAGTTGAGAAACAGGTTTTCCAAGTAAGAAAATTGCTAGGGAGTCATTTCCAGAAGAATACAGCTGTCTTCAGTTAACGGAGTATGTGCTCCAGATGAGACTGGGATGCAGCTGCCTGTTGCCTGAGGACCATATGTTTCTGTGGGTTGCATCATTAATTCCCTCCCATTCACATTTGGGGTGACCACCATTATAATAGAAAAACAAAATGTGCGGTAAGCTTAGCAGTGCCTATGGTGTTTAAAGATTTATATTACTTTCAAATCGAGAACAGTTTTTGAAATAATTTAGTCACTGAGACCTGTCCGCTGATCTCTTACGCGTGCAGTCCCTCAAGACTCGTGTCCTTTTCTCTCCTGTTTTTCAGCAGCTCTGTGAAGTCAAAGAGAATTGCTTTGTGTGTTTTGATATAGCTAATAAGGCAGTCAGAGTGCTGAGGACCTTGAAACAACCCAAAGAACTTTAGCTTGGCTTAAAAAATCTCTGGATAAATGATCTTGTTGATGGGGAAGCATTATGAAAGAAGCGAGTTCACTGAAGTGCATTACTTGAGTAATGCTTAAAGCAGCTGTAGTTCATTCACGTGTTTCATATAGTTAAATACAGAGATAAACTGTGCACCCTTCTGTTTAACACTCAGTGTAAACTGAATACATAACTAAGTTTCCTGCATGCCTCAGGCATTTCTCTGTGTGCTGCATTATCTCAGCTTTACTCGTGCTTCTCTAGATTTAGACTGAAAGGATAGCACATTAGCAGGGTGGTTTGTGGGACTGCAGCTTGTGTCTGCTGCTGAGCTGCAGGGTCTGCAACACTCCTGTAAGCTGCCTCTCAGAGTAAGGCCTCCATCTGCTTCATGTCATAGCCCATCACTTTGGAGACGCAGGCAGAAAAGAGGTTATTGATGTTCAACAGTATCAGATAGCACAGAGACATCTAACAGAGGGAGCGTGGACAAATTCATGTGCACATGGATAGGCAGGATAATGGATGGATAGGCATGGAGACCAGAATAATGGCAGCGTGTTTCTGTACCATATTTTGAGATACTGGAACTAAGAGATGTAGGAGGGGAGTTGCTGGGGTTTGGGTTTTGTTTGTTCTCGTGAATTGTAGCTCTCAGTGCTACTGCTTAAGATGAGGTAGTTGTTCATTTAAGATGCAGCATTTCCAGGTTTTTTTAGGGACTATTACTTTTTCTAGGTTGAGCAAGAACTTCCTCTCAACTGAAGGGTGTTGACACACGGTGGTCCTAAATATAGTGGGAAGTACTGTTTTCTGAGAGGGAATGGAGGCAGCTCTGGAGTATGAAACCACATGTACAGTCTGGAGGAGTTATGTAAGGACACTGCTGTTTGTGGAGCAGAGGCTTGCTGCTACAATTAGTGCTGCTTTACACTCTACACTACAGCCATTGTAGCCGTTACTAAAGAATAGCATTGAAACATTATTTTTTTTCCCCGCTAATACTTAAAATTTCCAACTCAATGCTTCTGCTCTCCCTGTTTTCCTGAGAGCAGTGGTGGTTTTGTATGAGGCAGGGACGCAGAGAAATAAAAATGAAGAGTAGTTGCAGTAAATTTGGGGCAACTTTTTGGCAGCATTCTTGGAGTTTGGACAAGCACGAGGTGTGCGAACGTATCCACTGATGGACGTGTTTCCGTTCAACAGAGATTTTTTTCATTGCGTCTGATAACAGTAACAGAACTCCAGGGCAAAGTTTGTCCATCCTGTGTTTCTTACACAATGATGATTCCACATGATAATACAAACTGTGGGAGATATTTGGAGATTACCTGTGTGTGAATCTACACATACAGGTAACCAAGGGCAACCATCGAACCACAGCTGAAATGCAAAGAGTAGGTTTATTTCATTGCCTTGCTAACCACACCGGGTGACAGAGGGACAGGGACCTGGCTCTGTTCTAACCAGCAGCAGGGGAGGGGAGGGGAGGGCTCCTGCCTCTCTATAACACAAGGCTTCCCCCATGTCTGTGAGAGTGTGTTGTCTCTCCACAGGAATTCTACTTCTCAAAACAGGCAGAGGATGAACAACATTAGGCATAATAAATGGAGTTTTCCCACACCAACATTTTTAGCATTCCCAGCTGCAAGGTCACTTTCAGCGAAACTATTCCCTCCTCCTCTGCCAAATCTTCCAGTTTTAACCCTTTCCTAGCAACACTGTGAAAAGCATGGTGAATAGATTTAAAGGTGGTCATATTTACTCATTGTACATTCCTTTTTTCCCTTCTTGCCCCCTCTAAGCATTCGCTGGCTGTTTCTCACTCTTTTTCTCATCCATCCCATGAATCACATTAATCCTTATCACTCACTGTTTGCATGCACCTCTGCATTTCATTCTCCACTCTTCTCATCCCCTTCCCTTTTTTTCTTCTTTCTCTTCTGCCTTCTCTTCGTTTCATTTTTGTTTCTTCTTTACTCATGTTTGAGTCTAATTTTTTCAGTTTTCCACACCTATGCATGCTTTAGTTTCTTCCCTTATTTTACAGTGTTTTTCCTCTGATCTCACCTCTCATTTTCTCTGCTGATTGTTTGGCTCACACAGCTCCCTATCTGCTCAGCCTGTCCAGAGGAATAACTTGTTAAAAGGTTTAAAGAGAAAATGGCTTCAATCTGAATGGATCCTCATTTAATGATTGCCATGTGCTCTTTTAATAATGTGGTTTTGATATTATTTCAGGTCTTAAAAATTAGCTTGATTGGCCACCGGAAGCGTGTTCTGGCATCTTTGGGAGACAGGCTTCACGAAGATCCTCCTCAGAAACCACCTCGGTCAATAACCCTCAGGGTGAGTCCCCGTGAAAATTTGTTTGGATTTCTTGGCAAGTCAGCAAGGGTTTCATAACACTCACATGAAAACAGTGGCTGCTTTGACTGGGGTTTAACTTACCTCATTCCAGAGGTGTACAATATGGATATCTTAGGCTGACCTGCTCTGTCACACTTCTCTGTAGGGCCAGCAGAGATACACTGACATTTTTACAGGGTGATGCATCTGACCTGTTTCAGATGTCTGCCTTAGGATGAGATAAGTAGAATCTTAGAAGTACCAGCTTATCTTTGCTCAAGAAACTAGCTCAGGACCAGGGATGTAAAAACTGCACATCTACATTTGCCCGCAGGAATCCTAGCCCAGCCGATCGATATTGCAGGAGAGTTGCCATTTTCCTTTCATGTTTTCGAATGCTTGCACTTACTTTTCAGACATATGCTTTAGGCTTTCTTTAAGGAGAACCTCTTGAAATTGTTGAGATAAAAATGCCATTAAGGTGTCTCTGTATATCAAAAGTTTCATCATGTTTTTAATTTTCATTTGTATTCCCTCTTTCAGAAACTTTGTTGCAATGTCCCTGGGGTTTTTCCACACTTGACCACATTTAATCTCCTCTCATTACACCACCTTCACTCGGTTTCTCCAATCCAATGCCTTTGCTTACTTGCTGTCTGCTGCTCTTATCGAGCTGTGCTCTGATGACCAGTTCCTACTGCGTTCTCTCCAAGGGAGTTCATAGCAACATTTTTATTTTGATATTTTAGGTCACACCTTTTGCATTTGATTGGATCTGATTATTTTCATGGGGCTGCATTTCTGATGGGAATCTCATTTGGGATTAAATTTCAAAATGTCAGAGAGTGTCTGTGTTCCCAAGTTAAATTTCCTGGTGTAAAGAGCAATACAGAAAGACAGAATGAGGGCTTATTTTTAAGTGTACTTAAAATTTCGGTGACCAGCTTGTTTTCACCCTGCATATTCTCAGATGCCCCATACAGACATTTTAGATCCCATCCCTTAGTTCAACCTATTCCCAATGCCATATTTAAAAAGGTCTGACAAGTCTGTAATGTGCTCTAAGGCACATTGCACAAACGTGTGGATGTTTTTCTTGTGTTTTATTTTTTATGCATTTTTTGAATGATTCCTGATGCATGGCAGGTGTTAAAACACCCCAAAGGAGAGAGAAATAGATTAAAAGGCACACTTTTTTGCTCAATGCCTTCAGTACTCTGGACTGGATAATTAATTCCTCTTCAGCAAGCAGGAAGGTTTCCACAGTCCACATTCTTGGTCAGGGCTGTATATTCTCAGTTAATATGGAAGAGAAAACTGGATGTCCTCCATCTGTAGTCAAAATGATAAAAAGTAATCTGCCACTGCACAGCTAGAGCTACTGATGCGGGCCAGTGCTAAATGTCATTTATCACCTCTTGGAATTGGAGTCTTCACAGAGAATCCTAAAGAGGAGGACATGCATTTGGAACAAAGTTTTTCTTTCCCATCAACTGCTACTATGCCATTTCACGTGAAACAAAAGCAACAAAGAAGGTTTAGTTTGTAGTCTGCAATAATTTGTGTCTTCAAAATTGGCTTAAATAAACTGCTGCTGCTATAAGATTGATTTATATGGAATCATAGAATAGTTTGGATTGGTACAGACCTTACAAATCGTCAAGTTTCAACCCTCTTTGCCATGGGCAGGAGCACTTTCCAGTAGATCAGACTGCTCTGCATCAGCAGAAAAGGTCGTTTGTTATTTAAAGTCTACTTTTAAGTTCCCAAGCTCAAGCTAAACAGTGCTAATGCTTCATCTTTTTTGACTGTTTTTGTATTAGCTTTTAAAATATTTCGAAGTAAAAGGTTAAATATTGAGGAAAAGCAAAACATTTTTAAAACCTTAGAAATATCTGCAACATATGTTATTTCCTGTTGTATGTTACTGTGTACTAAGGAGACACTGTTTCAATTTCAATTTTACGCAAATATACTATATTCAAATATATATATACACACTATATATCTATTGCATGTGTATATATAGTATATACAAATATACTTTTCTATACACAAAACTATAGAAATTACTGGATCTCAGGTTACCTATGCAATCTTGCTTTCTTTCCTTGAGTGCATGATAATGTTTAATTACAGGACCAGTTTCCATGTTGTTTATGGGAGCCCTTTCTCCCTCAGCCTGCACTGGAGGCTGGAATTTAAACTCAAGGACCAACAATTTAGACAGAAAATTTGGAGAAAAAGTGTTATAATAGTAATAATAGTTTAACACAAGAATTAGTTCACTGGAGAGAATTCTGGTTTTAGGTTAGACAAACATCAATGGGACATGAATTGTGCCCAGACAGCTTGGGGAAGGATCTCTTAAGCTCCCTTCCAGCCCTTTGTGGTTCCAGGTTTACATGAGCAGCAGGTCTGAGAGGGGATGAGGCAGGTTTTGACGGTGAAATATGTGACATCAGACATCCCTGCAGGTCATGTGTCCTTGCATTCACAGCCGGGTAGAAACATGATACGAGTACCTGGTGACTAACAGTAGCATGGTACTCGGCCGTGGTGGCACCTGCAAGGGTGTCCATGCCTGGTCTGCAGGTTTGTTTAAGGAGATGAGAAGGTGTGTGGTAGTGAGGAAGAGGAATGAAGGAAGAATGGGAGAGAGGCTCATGATTAAAGGAATAGCTGTACCCATGAAAATACAGATTTACACCTGTTTTTGCCACAAAAAACTTGGATAATGTATGGTAAGTTATTTAATTAGTTGCCTCCTAAACAGTCACTAATTGTGTGTTACTGACAATCTCCATATTTGACTAAAGTCTTGAGTCTGATTTATAGAAGTGCTGAGCACACAGTGCTGAAAATTAGATCAACAGAAGTGGAGTTTGGAACTCAAGCACTTGGGAAATCGAGCAATAGATGTAATTGAGATACTGGTACTTTCTAACCTTTGCCTGTGTGTCTCAGGTCACCCACACTAAAGCAGTGATTATAAAATGCCAGAAGTCAAAGGGTGTGGTGAAAATTAATTAATTGACATTCGTAAAGCCCTTATGAGCATCATGAATATGATGATAATAATCATCCTATCTTCAGAGCAGGATTTGAAAAGAGTTTAGGGCCACAAAATGAGGCAAGAATACACAGTAACTAATGATAACATGGTGCTGAGTATATGACAACACGCTGCACAGTTGAGGATCCATCTGTGCTGTGAAGGACAACTTTGAAAAAATAGCGTAAAATCATGCAATGACATACTGTTCCATAATGCAGAGGCATGATAATTCTTTTATTTCTTGAGTTGGTATTTCTTGTCTGTATTGCCTTGCCAGCAATCTTCCAATATAGATCTCGGAGTGAATTTCCTCTTCATATGCAGTTTGATAAAATATGGAAAGCTCGATGAGGGCTGGAATCTCTATGTTCATCTGTCACTTTGATACACTGGTGGCCCTATCAACCTGCCACAGTGGGTGAATCCTGATTCAGAGCAGAGAGAGGTTACCCACCTGGCTGGAGTAGCAGGTAGCAGTCACTAGAGAGATCTTGTTTGGTACCCCTGTACTCAGGTTATTTTCAGGGCAGAGGTGTGTGCACCATGTTGTTAGGCCCAGGGAGGGTGGGTTTTAGAGATTGTGCCTCACCAAACTTCCTGAGCATGTGCAGACTACTGCTTTTCAGAAGCTTTTAACTGGGCCAAATGTAGGTGGATTTTTGTGAAGGAGGGAAAAGATTATTCCTAAGAGGAAAACACTCTTTTTCTTGCCCTGGGAAATGTCAAGTGATTGTCTCAGATCATAGGAAAGCTAGAGAATTTTTTTTAAAAAATCCCAGTTAATTAAAAATTACTAAAGAGCTATATTTTCCTAGCATTTTTCTTGTTGGCAACTTGTAAAATACTAATCCATTACTGTGATTGCAAGGAATAATGTCACATAGACTCCTACACTTCAAATTTTGACATCAGGCGTTACTGTGACTTGAAATTTCTTTTCCATTTGGAAGAGATTACAACACTCTGATTTCTTACACCAGATCTTGTTTCTTAACAGCATGGAGTAAAGTACCTTGATGCTTTTCAGAACTGGGCTTGTTTCAGTGTAATAATGCATGAATCATCCACTTTAATTCTCTCTTTAAATAAAAAGGCAGAACTTTTTTACCTTCCACACTGGAACAGGTTTTGCTCGCTCCACTATCTTCAGGTCCCCTCTTGTTGCTCAGTGTTGCAATGGAGCATTACAGCAGCAGGTGGTTTGGAGGAGGTCTGCACTGTGTAAACATGCTCCTGGGTACATTCTGCACAGTAACCTGCATTGTGAGAGAGGGACATTTCCCATTCAGTTGCTGTGACAGTGTTTTCCTGCTCACAGTGGGCAGTACTCGTGCAGACTGTCTGGACAGTACACTGCAGCTCCCTGCTCCTGCTGATGGAGCTCCAAGAGAGTGTGGTGTGGTGAACCTGGACACCGATGTTTGTAGGTGGTGTTTGAACAAGGGATGTGATGTGATGTGCATGAGAGTAGGTGTTTCCAAACATACACGCGATGTCTGGCTGTGGGCGGTGTGGTGGCAGATCCTGGTAAAAGGTGTACCAGGAGGAGCTGTTTATTTATTAGATAGAGTTTATGTATCAATTCAATGTGGTATTTACACACTGACTGATACAAGGTTGCAGTTCAGTACAGGTAACAAGAAAAGCAGGTAAAATATTTATACTCTGATGCTTTCATGCATTCCAGAATTGGTGTTCAGCTTGTGTCTGATATCTGGTACTTCAAGTTAAAATGGATGTTCTGCAAAACCTATAAAAATTGCAACAAAGTGTCTATACTGTGTAAATGGACATGCGTTTCCTTTTTCCAGCTAGAGATGTTGCTAGTGTTCAAATCACTTTCACTGCTCAGAGCAGCTGCTCAGAAGTGGTGAGAATGTATTTCATCTTACAAATAGCTAGTCCTAAATCATGGCTTTATTTGGGCCTTGGCAAGAAGTAGCTCACTGTTTCTATCGCTAGAAGAGGGTATATGTTACACAAGGAGGTTTTGGAGAGGAAATTTGCCACTAGTTCATGTAAATAGTGAATTATTTTTCCTTCTACATGGGCTCTGCACTTCAGGTAGGAAATGTCCAAATTTCATCCACAGTAACCTCTACTGCAGGAATTGTTCCATAATTTTTTTAGTGTGAGCCATTCAAATGCACTTATGAATGTGTGATTTGAAGTCAGCAATATGCTGTTCTTCTTATACTGCATTTTTTTTTCTCTGTCCAGGAACCCAGTGGTAACCACACTCCTCCTCAGCTGTCTCCATCACTTAGCCAAAGCACTTTCACTACTGGTGGCTCCCTGGACGTTCCCCACATTATCATGCAGGGCGATGCAAGGAGAAGAAGAAATGAAAACTATTTTGATGATATTCCCCGGTCAAAGCTGGAGAGGCAGATGGCACAGGTAGGACTAAAACCAGTGCCGCTAAAAGGCTGGGCCTCACTGCTTTTGGTTACAGGACTAATCCTGACCACAGCAGTGGGTTGTATATGAAGGCTGAGTTGTAAATAACAGAAGGTTGACAATTTTTCCAAGCTGTCTGTTCCAGCTCTGTATATTTCAAATGGTGTAAATTGGTGTGTTGGTGTATAATTTCTCCTGAGAGGTAGAGGTTTGGGGGTGTTTAGATGCCCGGAGGCTGAGATGAAGGTGGCTTCTGTGCACCAGAGTATGCAGCCTTCCCTCAGCACTGACTCTGCCTCTCATTTTTGTAATAAGGTGCAGATTCCTCAAATTTTGAGGAATAGGCTGGCATCAGTTCACTGCTGGAAACTCAGAGGACTTGAAGGGTGATGATTGCTGCATTTATTAATAGGAAGGGTCAGCATTCTGAAAAACTGTGATCTGGGGATATATTTTGATTATTTTAAAAAAAGATTTACCTATGCAAAAATTCATTTAAACAGCACTAGACTCAACTGGATGTTAAATCAAACTGTTCATGAGCGAAAGCTTAAACTAGCCTCCATCTCTAAATTATTTTCACCCAGCCACAGAAGGAGTACTGATAATTTTAAGTTAAGCATACATTGAGCAGAGTGATACCACAGAACCATGTAGGATGGAAAAGACCTTTAAGGTCTGCGACTCCAGCCCTTAACTCAGCCCTTCCATGTTCACCACTAAACCATGTCCCAAGGGGCCACACCTATGTGTTTTTTGAACACTTCCAGGGATGATGATTGAACCACTTCCCTGGACAGCTCAGTCCAATGCCTGACCACCCTTTCAGTGAAGAAATTTTTCCTAATATTCAATCTAAAGTGCAGTAAATTCTGCATGGACAGCCTGTTGGTAAAAATCCTTTAGAATGAACTCAACTGGTTTTTGGTGATACCTATGATGATGAAAGCCAGGTCTTAAGCTGCATGCTGGAAATAGGACTTTGATTTGCTGTCAGAAGCAGATGGACAGCCAGGGCAGTTCCTGGAGAGACTCCTTCCACGAAGGAGCAGGTTGCTGCATGCTTCCCTGCATGAGGCTTCTCAGCAGTGTCTCTGCCTGCCACAACCCAAAGTAGAGCCTCTGTCCAAAATTCAGCCTCAAAATGGAAACAGCTATGCAAATAACTGTATTATAATGAACAAAAGGCTGCAGTCTGTCACCTAATTACATGAACAAGAAGTAATTAAATAAACAAACAAAACAAGGTGCTGCCATTACCTGGGAACATGGAAACAAATTGAATTCCATTTGTTCAGAGGACATGTCTAGGAAAGGGAAATTGCATTTGATTGGGTGGGCCATTGCCTTGCCCTTTTTTAATCTAATTTTCTGCTATATAATCTTCTTGTACAGAATTAAGGAGAAAGTTGCTGAGTGAATGAGCTTGTTTTCAAACCAAAGTCTGCTGGGCTTCTGTGGCAAGGATAAGGTTGAGCTGAAGTTCAGCAAAGAAAAGACAAGTTCTTAACCTGAAAATATTTATTGAAGGTCATGAAATTTGAGTCTTTGAGCATAAAATGCACACTTGCTCATGGCTGAGTAGACTGGTTTGTCTAATTAGTTCATTTTATCACTTCGTTCACAAATCTCTATACTCACTACCTCTTTTAGTCACTGACTTTGAAGACAAAAAGTAAAACAAGCCAAAACAACAAAAAACCCCTATGCTAACAATTCTTTCTGACTCCATTTCACTCCTTTCTTTTACTGATATTCCCAAGAGGTATGACATACTCTCATAAATGACACCTGGAGATGTTCTTTGTGCTGTTGAATACTGCAGTTCCAGAAGGACTGTGCTACATGGTACACCCAAAGAGAGAACTGAGCAGTTATTACTTACACCACTCCAAACTCCTGAACAACCAATTAAGTGCTTAAAGGATTTTTGGTTTGGGTTTTTTTTTTTTGTTTGTTTGTTTTGTTGTTGTTGTTTTTGGTGGGTTTTTTTGGTTGGTTGGTCGGTTGAGGGGTTTTTTTTTTTGCTAGTGTGGTTTTGGGGGGTTGTTGTTGTTGGGTTTTTTTGGTTGGGTTTTTATAGTTGTTGTTGTGGGATTCTGTACCCACTGAATGGATGCCTTCAGTGCCTTCTCTCTAACTTTAACCATGGAATATAGTTGTCATCCTTTGAGACTCCAAAGGGGAAAATGGATTCAAATGAAATCCATAAAACAGTGGTTTGTGTTGTTCCCTGAACTCCAATCTGCTTGAAGTCTTTTTCAGCTCTGCCCCCAAATTCTGCATTCCTGATGTATGTAAAATTCCCTTTGACTTTAATGGGAAAGTCAATGACTCCCTCTGGTGATCATTCTCAATAAATTGGACTCACCCCATTAAGAGGCTAATCAGGGATTTCTTCAACCATTCTACCCCAAAAATAGATTCTTAAATGTATTTTGTGCAATATCTGCTCTGCCAAAATGAACTATATTTCCTTCAGTCTTTTCCCCCAAAGCCCCATTGAAATTAAAAGTAAAATAATTGTTTCTGCAAAATTAAGGAGATCCAACTGATTCATAACATGAACCTTCTGCTCTTGTTTTTTGGGTTTTTCTTTTATCTAGCAACTTTCTCCTTGCAGTTTGGTGGTTCCTTTGACTTGTGTCAGATCAACAGCAACTTCTGAACTGATACCAGTCCAGCTTCCCAGATAGAGCACTTCTCACATACAGAATGATGTAGAGGGATTATTTGAGTTGCTTTGAGGATGTTCTTCTGTCTTAACCCCTTCTTTGCTAAGCTGTTTGCATGCTGCTGTATGAATCTGCATGTTTACTGGATGCTATAGTACACAAATGTGCACAAAGACATCTTGGATGCTGTGATGTTTTGAAAGTGTTTTAGGTATGTTCTTGATGATGAGATTAGTGGGCATTTTTATGGCCTTGAAGAGAAAGGCCAGCATGGTATTGCGAACTTGTTTATTGTATTGCTTTCACGAACTTGATTTTGTTTCAAAAATGTTAGAATAAGACTATCTTATCCTTAATTTAAAACCTAAAATTTGAAGAGATTTTGAAACTGGATGTTTCCATCTTTACTATGGCCTGTGTTTTCACTGAACTGGTACAGGGAGTCATCAAGCATGTTGATCTTTGCGTCAATCTACCAGTCTTTCTTAAACAATGAGCACAGCAGCTTAAATCTGTTTTCCTTTGATGTGTTGGATGGGTTTAAACAGTTCTCTAAACCATAATCAAATCTGCTTGTAAGTAATACAACTCTTTGTTTCCTGGAGGAAGCACTGATTTAAATTTACTTAATGTGGGTGGTTTTGTCTCAAGGCCAGCATGTACCTTCATTTGCAGCTCCCTAGCAGACTGTTTGTGACCGAAGGGGAAAATCATAATATAAACAATGAGTCTAACCAATTTAGATTCCCCAGTGGAATAGGTTTGGTCATCCAACCCATGAGTCGATCATCCAACTCCGAAAGTCTGCGATGTCTGGTTGTATAAATTGCAACTGCCAAAATGGTAGTACAGAAGGTTGTGAGATGGTTTGTTTTCCAAAAAAAAAAAAAGGGAAAAAAAAATCTAGAAAGAAATGAGTAGTCTGAGTCATCATTGACTGTGGATGTTGAATTCTGAGCCTGCAAACTGTAGGTTAGTATGATCAAATTAAGGTAGTTAAAAATAGCTGAGGTTGTTCTTAAGATTGCCTGAACCTTTAAAATAGAACTGAAATCATGCAGGCAAAGCTTTGAGTACTTTGGAACCGAAATCGGTAGGAGGAGGAGTCCCATTGAAGGGATTGGGCTCTTCATTCACCCCTGAAATAGTTGCAGGGAAGAATTATGGAGGTCAAAAGAAATCATAGCTCATTTCTTTAAAATACATCAGTTAAAATATCACCTTTTTAGGTTTTGCAATTCTGCAGTCAGGAGAGAAGCTTTAGGTACTACCTGCAAGCATGTTCCAGACTGCCAGCCCCGAGGCTGTGGCTATTTATTGCGCCAGCCAGTGACATATGGTGCTTTTAGCCACCCTGGTCCATAAGACCTCTTGCCGTGGTGTTCAGAGCTCTGCACCCTGCCCTGAGCCAGGAGTGAGGGCCAAAAACATCTTTCCCGTGGCAGGCATTTAGGGAGGTGCAGGAAGCACCGCTGCCCACGGCACTCCTTGCAGAAGGAGAGCTGGGACAGGCTTCCCCCTGATGCTGTCACACGCCCTCCCCATGGTGCCGAACCTCCGGCACGGCCCGAGCTGAGAGAGGTCTGTCATTTTGGGAGGCAGTGAGCGGGAGCCTCTCTGGGGACAGCTCCAGCCTGTGTCTGCCACTGGGAGGACAAACTGGTAGTGAGTCAGAGTAAGCCTTCCAGCAGGATAAACCTAGGCATGGCCCATATGGGGGCACCTTAGTGAGCTGTGATGGAAGGAAGAGATCTTTTAAGATCTGAGAGAGCTTAAAAAATTATTCACAAAGGCTGACAGGAGAAGTTCTTTCCCAGAGTTGCTGAACTCCAACTTAATTTTGAAAGCCTTTCTGGGTTCTTCAGTCACATGGTCTGAGGGCTCTTGCTTTTTTTTAATATTTTTTTTTTAATTTTTAAAATTTTTTTTCCTAAAACTCAACATAGCTTAATCGTAAGGTCCTTGTAATGACTACACAGTAAGTTTTGAAGTAAATCTGTCCTTGTTGTTGGGATTCTGCCTTTTAACATTATTTTGTAAACTACAATAATTTGTTACTGAGTTAGGATTGATATCCAGGGGACAATAATTTAAATGGATTTAGTGCAGCAGGTCCTTTACCTACAAAAGAGGAGAAATGTCATAAAAACAAAAGACAGAATGAGCAAAGGCAGGTTTATATTAAAATTGTGAAATAATTTTGCTTCATTCTGAAATAATACCTTCAACTCAGCAATGTCTTCCAAATACTTCACAGATACTAATGCATTTGTATTTCCAGTGCACTGTCGGGCTGTGTGATTTAAAATCATGTTTTCCATTTTTCAGTTAGGAAAACTGAGGTACAGAGATGTTGCAGGTTGAGTAAGATGACACAGAAAGTTTGAAGGAGCCAAAAATAAAGAAGTCATCTTTAGTTTTTTAACTTTAAACCACAATATGACATTTTTTTATTTACTTGTTTCGTGTTTGTTTTCCCATCTCCTCTGCTTTTGAAGGATTTAAAGATTACTGTGAATGAAGAAAAATATGCCCAAGAGAATACTGGTGTGTAAAATGAGATTATCTAAGAAGCAATGAAGAAGGGGTTTTTATCAATGGTTGAAATTACTCATGAAATAACAGAATTCTTTACTAGTTGATTTATGAAGCAATAAATACAAAAATACGGTTGTCTAGATTCACTCTCTTGTTGCTTCTTAGGCTTCTTATTTCCGTGGTTTATAAGTATAAAATAGTTTATGTTGTGAGGATAAATAGACAGCTATCTAAAAAAAGAGGTCAAATCCAAACAAAATGCTCTAAGGTTCATATTTTAGGTGCATTATATTTTTAATATGGAAAGATGACTGAACTGTGACGACCTTCAATTTAATATCGAAAGAAAGATGCTTCACTAAACCTATTGCATGGTATAGGTATTGCTGGCAGTTGTATTTGTAATTTATATAGATGCAAATGCCATAGATGGCTGTATCTTGATCTGTAAATTTCAGCTCATTTTCATCCGTAGATCCCTTGAGAATTGTGTATTTCATGGAATCATAGAACCACCACTGGGTTGGAAGGCAGCTGAAATATCACCTGGTTCCAGCCTCCCTGCTCTGAGCAGGGACACCTCCCACTAGAGCAGGTTTCTCAAAGTCCCGTCCAACATAGCCTTGAACACTTCCATGGATGGGGTGTCCAACACTTCTCCAGGCAACAAGTAAACTGATAAAGGCATTGTAAGAAATCTACTTAATTTCTGCCTGAATAGAGAGAATTTTTTCAAGCATGTTACAGAAGCTAACATTTTAGAACTGATGTCTTGTGAGGTGGATCATACCTACAAGCTGCTTCAGCAAATGGAATTCAGGAAGCCTCTTCTATATTCACTATTAATGATCCAGACTTTAGCCATAAATACTACACCAAGAAAAGGACAAATGTTCTTCATTGATTTCTGTTTTTCACACTCAGTCTTCTGAACTAGAAGGTCTACATTTAAAAGATTGTATGAAAACTGGATTTTAATATCTAACGTTTACATTTTCGATCTGCTGGAAAAAAGCTGTGCTTAGAGTTTGGGGGTGCTTTTATGAAAGAGCGTTTTTGTTGTTTGGGGGTATTTTTTGGCAGAAAGGTAGATACCGATACCCAGCATTCAGAGATTAAAGTCTCATAATCTTCATGGATGTTTGTCCAGAAGTTTGTATCCTCTCTGAAGGGCTAAGAGGCTGGGGTATACTGGTAGCTGGCAGCACCAGCAGGAGGGATGTTGTCAATGAGAAGAAGCTGGGAAAGACAACAGAAAATCAGGAGTCGCCAGCAATCTCTACTCAGACCAGCTCAGGGCTGAACAAACCATTTTCCTACCCAGAGCCATGCCCTGGTGTTTTCTAGACTTCTGTTTGTTGTCAGACACTCTCTCCTGGATTCCCTCCTTGCACTGCAGCAGCTAAAGCTGAACGCCACCCCATATGAGACCTCACTGGTGGCTGCCCCATATGGCATAAAAGTTTCTTCCCATGCTACTTTTATTAAATACCTGAGGTTTTTTATATAGGAGAAGGAAATTTAGCAAAGGGCCACCAAGATGGTGGGGAGCTAAAGCAGTTGCCCTCTGAGGAGAGTCTGGACAACCAGGACTGGCTGCAGAAGAAGAGGCTTTGGGTATTAAAACTGAAAGAGAGATACTGGACAGCAGGAGAAACTTTCTCCCCATATGGACAGGCAAGCAGGGGGACATGTTGTTCAGAGTCTGTCCAGTCTCTGTCCTTGAGGTTTTCAAGACCTGACAGGATGAAGCCCTGAGCAATATGGTCTTGTCTCACAGCTGCCCCTGCTTTGAGATGGAGTTGGAGTGGAGATTTCCTGAGCTTTCTTGCATTGTGAATTATCCTGTGATTTATATCCTTATTCTTTTGAAAGACTGGTCTATCTTATTTGAAGTATTCTCAAACTTTCAGATCTTTTTTGACCTCCCCCAACCTAAATCACTTCGCTAATTTATTGCCATTTTATTTCCATGTGTAATCCTACTAAATTTCCTCTCACTGATCTGTAGTTCATCAGATCTGTTTTCAGTTCTTACCCCATTCTGAAAAGTCCCTCACTTCTGGATCCTCCTAGGAGAGCATTGGCACTCCTCCAAGCCACAGCATGGAGCAGGTCCTTGCAGATTGCCTCAACATGTTCAGTCCATTTGTGCTTAAATACCAATAATCATTCTCGAAACGTGCTGCATCAGGAGTCACACAGTGTCCAAGCCTTGCTGTACTTCTCCTTGCTGCTGCTGATATAATCGGCCAGGTTTCCGACACAGGAAGGAAATTTGATCTGAGATGACTCATACTGAAGAACCTCATTATGAACATCTTGAATTTTTCTTGGCACATAGGAACTGTCTCGGTAGCACATGGCAGGCAATATCACACTTTTTCTTTGTTATTCTCAATAATGTATGCATAGATATAAATATACACATGCATACATATACTCCTGAGTGTTTATTTTAGATGGCCAGGAGTGATATCAGAAGGTCATGAGAACCACAGGATGGCGGCTGGATTTTTAAACATTTCTAGTCACTTACTGGTCCCTGCAGTTAGGCTGGCTGTAACTTTCTGAACCTTCATTTTCTCTCATCTTAAATATTCTTTTAGCCATTCTTTGGTCCTTTAGTATCTTCTATGACTTTCAAGGATAATTGCTCCTAATTTAGGTAAATCTTTAATATCTCCTAACATGCCACTGAGTAAAACTCATTGATGTAACTGTAATGGCTACATCTGGACTGCCTTCCACCTAGCTCCTGCTCCTCCTGCATGTGCTGTCCAGGTACTCTTTTCTGTCACTTTCCTCCTTTCCTCTCCTTAGAAAGCATATGATTTCTATGATCAGTCTTACAGTTACTTTCTTTCTTCAGATTATTAACCAAGTTTTCCTAGTCTGTAAGGAGGAAGCCTAAAGTTTTCCTTGGATAATTCTTTTCACCCTTCCTTTGCCCCTCCTGCCTGTCAGAGTTGTGTTCCACCATGACTAGCAGGGAAACCTTTTATGCGTGGGACACCACAAAAAGGATATGATAGCAGAGCCTTGCTGTGACATCACTTGTAAGCGTTTCTCTTTTGGGGAGTATTAAGATAACAGCATGTTTGATACTAGTCAGACAATAGATGATGCAATTACTTTGCTCTTCTTTACTGTATTACTTAGGAAAATGTTCTTCCTTAAACTCTTTTTCACAGAACCTCTGTGTCCGTGGTATTGGGTGCCCAAGTGTATTTGTGTTTATTGTGGTGGAAGTGTATGCACAGATTGAGTTCTTTGGCTTTTTTTTGAGAACATATGTTTTGGGAGCTGAAAATTGTGAGTGTTTGAAGCCTAATCCCCATTCTTCCTTCTACTGCCTATTTTTTGGCCTCAGATAATCACTTAACCTTTTTCCTTGCCTTGGTTCCTTCCTCTCCAGCACAGGGATATGCAACTTTAAGTACTTCTCCTGGGCATTTCATAATTCGTTAACACATTTAGGTACTTTGGAGATATAAAATATGTATATAGTAAATGCTAAATATTTTTACAATGGTGCAAGGAAAAGGTTGATTTCCGAATTTGAATTCATTACCATCCATAAAATTAATGTTCCGTCTGCACTGCATTTCAGTACCTTAATCATTCAAATACTAATGAATGCAAAAGTGAGTAATGAGTTTTGCAGTGCTGCCCTTCTGACTGGGCATTCATGGAGTCGTGGGAAATTCCCAGTCTCTGTTGTCTGCTTGATTTATTGTTGCTTGTATTAAGATGATTTTTCTTAAGCCTAGATCCTTCAAACCTTTAATTCTGGAGTTAGGTCTGTTTGATGGGGGGAAGTTCACTTGAACAGTTCTCGAAGGAAAGAATTGGACCCAGAACTTGTCTCTCATATGTGAGTGCTCCAAACATCTACATTTAGGCACTCCTCTTTCCCCCATTTATAAGAGGGGTTGAAGACAGCCTGTCTTCTGCTGCTGCTTTAACATGTGAAAGACGAAGGTGAACTGCAGAGGCGTGAGTTCCCCCACTCAGAGAAGGGCGAAAAATTGAGAGTTCCCTGTTCCCTGGGGGAAGTGCCCTAACTGCTGTGCTTCCATTTGGGAGAAGATGGGCTGGGGAGGGAGGGGCAGGATGGGGTAACATTGACAAGCGTAAGAGAGGATAAATTGCCTGCCCTCTTTTTAAATGGAGCATCTTGAAGCCTGTACACACACATATCTGAGCTGGCACCAGGGCAGCTGCAGGATGTGCCCCATGTACCGACACCTTTAGGTGCCACGGCACACAGGGCCGTGGTGGCAGCGACGCTGTTGGTGCTGCAGCCCTGCTGGCAGAGACCCACATGCCTCTGCTGTGCAGGAACAGGCTGGCTGAGGCCCCACACCAGTCCCTAAAGGCTCGAGAGGGGCAGGATTTAAGGGCACATTTTTGTCTCAAGAATATCATGATGCTGAGAAGCGGCTGCATGATGTGACAGCATCATGGCAACCCCTTCCAGCTCTGGGGAGAAATAAAACATCTGCCAGCATGCAGTACCCTGCTGCATCCTTTACTGCTTTCAGTACCTTGGTGTGTACAAATAGCAGTGCAGGAGGTTTTCTTGATTACCTTGATTTCCAGATGCTTGGACGTGCTGCACCAGCATGGAAATGCCTTCTCTTTGCTCTTCTCTTGAAAAGCAGAAGCACAACCTTCTGCCATGGATTCCTATTCAGGAATCTTCCCCTCCTCAGGTAAACAGATACAGGCATCATAGCGATGGGTTTGGCCAGGACATCCAGAAGTCAGTTTGCTTGACATACACAGGAAAAGGTCATTGGTAACCACTAGTGCAATGTCCTAAGGATGGCACAGCAGAAGTTGCAGCAGTGCTTGCTGCTGGCCTTGCACTGAGACTATGTGTTCATCACATGGAGGAGGACTAGTTTGTAGCAAGTTGCAGGGCACAAGGTAGAAGACTGAACAAAAGTCAAAGTTTTAATTAGCTAATGCTATCAAAATGTAGAGCCCTGCACATCATGAAGGTGAAGCAAAGAACTTCAAAAACAAGATGAGGGAGGTGGAATTAACCACATATGTGGAAGTTTTAAAATTTAAAAAAGGGAAGGATGTGTGCTCATGCATTTCAGATGATGAAGGAAATAAGGGACAATTAACATTAGACAGCCACCAGGCTGCCTGGCAGCGCTCTATAGTCAGTCCAGAGGATGCCAGGCTTCCCTGACAGTAACCAGAAGTGGTAACATTCTGTCACCAGCCAGGCAGCCAGGTTGCAGGCTACAAAAGGTAAGACCAAGAGTAATATTTTAAGAAGAGTTGCACTTCTTTGGGTTGATTTGAGCATTGGTGCTAAATTCCTGCTTCTGCTGCTGCTGCTGACAAAAACCAGCAATGCTTATTCTTGGTGTTGTTAAATTACTGATATATTAATTGCTATCCCTTCTGGATGCTGCAGTTGCATTTTTCATATCTGTTTATTGCCTTTTGTTGCTGCCTGCTGAAGATAGCGTGGGCAGATCCTACGTCTGATGCTTTGTTTTAGTTGCCTGGCTACTGTAAAATGTTACCTTAGCTTTTGCTGAGGTGCCACAGATGCTTTATTGATGATTGTCCAAACAAGGAGATATATAAAAGATGCTGGTGAATGCTGTGCTTGCCTAGTTCTGCTGCTTTTGCTAGAGATGCTACAATATGCTTACTTTGCTTCGCTAATACAGATTCTCTGTATGATAATGTAGAGGGTAGACTGAAACCCTTCATTTACACATTGGGATCATGGTCAATGCCAAAGGTAATATTACCTGTATCTTAGCATGCAAAGGAACTGTTGTTGGAACGAGATGGTGGGCAGCTGCTTCACTAAATTGCAATGCATTCATTTCTGGTAATTGTTATAAAGAAAATGTATTTTTCCTGTTGATTGTGTTGCCAGATTTTTCCCTTCCTTTCTCCCTGTGAACCTCTCCAACAGAGAGAGATTTAAGTCTCAAAACTTACTTGGGATGTTGACTTCAAACTTCTTCCCTGCCAAAAACTGAAAGTAACCAATATTTCTTCTGCTCTAGGCAGTTCCTATTTATGCTTGCATAACTTTATCTCTTTACATCACAAGCACTTCTGACTAAATTGTTTTCTTGTACTCACAGTCTGAAACCTCTTCTAAAGTCTCTGAATAAGCTATGTTTCTTTTCAGTCAGTCCAAAAATATTTTGTCAGCAAATAAATAAAAAAATTACTTTTAACAACTGTTTTACTTCCTTCTTTAGTATTATTGCAAGCCTTTTCTTAATTATTCTTGCCTTTTGGCAGTTGCAGTGCATTAATATTTACAAGATGAGATACAGTTTTCTGTTTATATTAGCAGTCTTCGGTCTGTGAGATCTGGACCAACCAGAATGCAGGATATCCTTTCTCATCGATTCATCAGGTTCATAATGTAAGATACAGTGATAAATGGCTATGTTGTCACTCTATGGATGTACAGTCTGTTGCCTTGGTGTTCTCTACGGGTGTCGTGTCGCTGAAATGACAAAAGCAGTCCGTACCTTGTCCGGCCTGTGCGGGGACCGTGTGTGCGCGCATTCGTGTGTCGTGCCGTGTGGTTAGCGTGTGTCGGCTCCATGGTGTGCGTGCGTACAGGACGGGGGGGCACTGCCAGCAGCCGTCTCGCCCAGGGGGAGCTTTGAATTCTGTTCCTGATGTTTTTGTTCACTCACTCTTCCAAAGCGGGAAACCGTGTAAACAGCTCGGTTTGCACAGTTTCGCCCCCGCAGTGTGTTGTGCTGCCCTCTCTGTGTTGGTCTGTAGGCTTTGCCCAGCTGTGGTTACACACTGCCTTTGCAGAGGCACTTGGGGGGAGTTGGAGGTAACGCTGATGGTGCCCTGAGTTTTTGTCACTTCTGTGGCAGTCACGAACGCTGTGCACATGAGAGCAAACCTGGTGATCTGTACTGCAGTGTGGTAAGGATGACAGTTGTTGTTCAGCAACTTGTTCAGTTGTTCAGCAGAGTATTTGAGAGCAGCTGTAGATTTCTCCTAATTCTGTCATGCCTCCTTGGAACGTGAGAGGGGCCATTTTGGCTACCGAGCTTTAGAAGTTTTTAAAATCTAAGTTCACCGTGACCGTCTTTCCATTCTTTCAAATGCCAAACACGTAAGGAGCTAAAAAAAATGTGTCTTCCTCTAGGAATTAAAACATAAGCAAATAATGAGGATTCAACTGGTCTGCAGAACATTTAAAATTTTTACAGGGGGAAAATTATAAAATTTTCAGCCAGAACTGTTGTATCTATGTGTGCTCCAATTTGTTGTTGTCATGGTGACTAATACATGTTACCATAACCAGGCATGAGGCTTAACAGGTGAAAAGTTATAAGATGTGATCCTTGTTAAAAATAATTACATTCAATCCACTCAAAACCAGGCCTTCTTGGTTTTTTCTTCCTTTTAGCATGGAGGCTTTTTAACTTGACATTTTTATAAAAAGACGAGGGAGGTGTTAGATTTTTATAGAAGATTTATTGAGGTTGCTTCTTATCTACGACTATCTCTGCATCCAGGTGCCTTCAGTACGAGTCAAATACACTTCTCAGCGAATGGGATGAGATAGGAAAATGTGCAGCAATTGTAGAAAAAATTGTAGAAAAAATAATAGCTGTATTCTGCTTCTGTAGCTCTTTTGACATCAAGTGTCTGACCCTTTCTAGAGCACTGAGAGGTGCATATCTGCCCATCTTCGGGGTTAGAAAACACTGCAAGAGCACAAGGTATTGGTCTCTAAGGCTATTAAAAGTTGTCATTGTATAAGGAATGAATCCTTACGACTCTGGCACCTGCCTTGAGACCATTTTCTAATTATACATTCTTTATCTGCAAAATGCGGAGCAACAAAATCTTCTTTTTCAAATTAGCAGAGGCCAAAGAGGGGAAAGGTGCTGGTTAAAGTCATAGGGAGGTTAGAATACTAAAACACAGGCAGTACAGAAAAAACCATGTGATAAATTGCACAGCTGTCTGATGAGCTGTAAAGTTAGATGAGGAAGAAATTATCTCTTGCCTTTCTACTTCATCAGAGAGATAAATATCTCCATCCGCATATTGTGTCATAAAAAATACATAAGCTTAAATGTTTGATTATTTCTTATAATTGCAAATTAAATATTCAAACCAGAAAATCCTTATCCTATCACATCTATTTTTAAAACTTAAATCAAACATTACAGTTGGTCTTACATGGCAATTTATGAACATTTCTGTACTGCTTGAAAAGTGTATTAGGTGCTTATGAAGGACCTGAATCTCAATACATCACCCATGAATTGTTCCACATCAACTCCTTGGATTTAGGACTACTAGTAATTCATATTTTTCTACCCTGACTTGAGCCCTGTGGTTTCAAGTCTTCTCTAGGTCAAAGATGGTCCTATTTTGTATTTTGCCTGATGTTAGCTGTTGTCATCACATCCTAAATCTCAGAACTTCAGTATCTGACTAGAGCCAGTCAGCTGAGGAGCTCCCGTTCTTCCTGTTGAGGTTTTTAGACACAGATTTATGAATGTATTTAGCTGTCTAAATCTTGTTTAAAAGCTTTTCTTAAAAAAAAAAATAGGAAAGGAAATTGAAGGAAATTGCATGGGGAATATGTAACAGGAATTACACTTCTAAACATCTTCATGGATCTGGGCTTTGGAGACTACCCTGTTATAACTCAGTCTAAATAGGTTATGAATACTAACAGTAGTACTGTTTAAAGTCTGAGGAGTTTGGTAAGAAACAAAAGGAAAGGAAACCAGGAGCCACTTTTGCTGAATATTAAAAAACACTTATGATACAGCCGTAAAAGAAAATTTTGACTATGTGTAATGTCTTCTCCATCTGTCATAATAATCTATATCTACGTGTTTAATTTTATGCAACTTTTCTTAGTAGCTGCTCCCTCTACAAGACACATTGAAATACATGAAAGACCTCCAGGAGCAGTGGTCTGTCAGGAACAGCAGAAATCCTGTATCTCTGCATTCCCCTAACCTCAGTTCTATTGCATGTTTACAACATCCTAGAGATATGTATAGCAATCTTGGCAATTCTGTTTTGTCTAGTGTAAAAGGAGCAGGTAGCAGGATGATTATATTCAAAGAGCAATCAATGGATACAAACATGGCCTCCACACAGTCCCTCTCTAAGTATCTCATACACTAGCTTTATTAGCCTGGTTGAAGATTATTTCTCATTTCTTAATAAAATTGAGGCAAAACAAGAGGTAATCACTGTTCTCCTTTTCCTGCCCTTTATTTTCAGACAGAAACAATGCAGTTCTCTACGCTTTTCATACTTAATGTGCAAAAGGGAAACAAACTGTAAAACTATGTACTCATTTTACTCCTTATGTACCCTGCTTACTTTGCCAGTGCTGTCCCCTTTCTGCACGTGAGGAAAGCCACCTGCTGAGCAGTGCAACAGAAGGGTTTGGAGCACTACCCCTGGTCACTTGTTTGGTAGAAGTTCTAGTCCTGCCTCCCGGCCATCCCTGTGCTTCCTTGGTGGAAAGACCGGCGGTCAACAGATGTACTTTTGTAGCTTTTCTGTCCTGAATTTACTCCCTCTCCATTACAGTAACCTTTTGCTAAGTGGCTAGGATGTACCTCCTGAGCTCTTCTTCCTTACACAGAACATGCAGGAGTGTATCTTTATTAGGGGGAAAAAAGAAATAAATCAAGTGGTCTGTTAGCTGTGGCCTTAAACAGTTCATAAGAGACAGCTGAGCACACTGTGAGAATTTGTGATGGGTGCAATCCATCTTCTCTTTTTGTCAAAGACAGACTCTGCTAATAAGGATGCAGATCCTTGCCCCTTGTAATATGATGGAAATCTTATTTTATAAGAAGAACTGCCTCGTAAAGAAATCAAGTTCCCACTTCAGATTAAATAAGATAGAAAGTTTTTATGCATTAGTGGCCAGAAGGATTCATTTTCGTGGATGCAAACTGCCAAAAATTGGAGCAATTGCTCCTGCTGCTTTCCTTTCAAAATCGGATGCTGAAGTCGTATCCATGGCCTATAGGCAACTTAACTAGGCAAAACAGAAATTACACTGCTGTGTAATTGGTAGATTTGCTAATGGTACCAACAGTAACTAGGTTCGACTTGTTTTATGATGTTTTCTTGCTTAAAGTTGCCATATTGGCAGGGTAATGTTGATGTTTCCAGATTTATCTCTTGCTTTTCATTGCAGAGCTGTGCAAATGCGTGTCATTTCGTTATTTTGTGACACATGAAAATGATGTACTTGTTTTGTTTACTCTGTCCTGATTTAATTAGTAAGATGTGATAGTTTGCCAGACTTTGAATGTCTTCAATGAGATTTTTTCATGTGTTTTTGATACTTAACTTCTTTTTGCTGTAGAAGTCTAAACTTGTAGCCATATTCTGTGTGAAATGCTGATGACAATTCCTTGCCAGTTTCAACACATGTTTTAACAATATGACATACATAGAAAATACACAAAGATAAGTGCAGGTAAAGAAAGAAGTAGCATAATCCAAACTGAAATAATCATATAGGAAAGGGTAAAATAGTTTGAGAGAGAATGGACAGGGGAAGAAAGAGGATCAGGAAGGACAAATGTAATTGCAAAAAAAGACCGAGTTTTGAGAGGAGGGGAATTGACAGGCAGTCCAAACCAGACAGGATAGGAGAGAAGTGAGGGTGGTGGCAGAGGGAAGAGGGCTTAGGAAGAGGAGAAGTCCATCTACAGGTCATTTTCAGTTAAAGTGAGCTGAGGCGTGGGTCTGCAAGGTAGAAGGAGCCCCTAAGGAGAGGTCAGTTCAGGTCCTATGGAGCCAGGATCAAAAATACACAATGGCAAGTGAGGCCCAGACCAGCACTGCCAGGCTGGGGACATTCCTGTACTGATGCCTGTGTTGGCTCTTCTGGAGGGCAGAAGAGTGAGCTGCGAAGGGATTTGGCAGCAAACTGCGCTCCTACCTGTGTTCTCTGAGGACTTTGAGGAAAGAGAGGAGATGACAGCTCTGAAAGGCAATCTCCTAAATCAATGAGAATGATGAATGTGGAAGGGCAATCTTAGTACTTCCACAATGAGGCGTCAAGAGAAGGTGATCAAAGTAAATATTCGTAAAGAGATTAAAGAATGCCTCGTGTGTTTGAAGAATGTATAATAAGTCTTCGGATCAAAGCAAAGTCTCTGTTATTTAGCCATTTAGGAAAGTTAGTTATTGGTTGTATGTGCCGGATAATGGAAGGTGTATTAACTGTGCAGAAAAGCTTGTAAAACACATAGCAGAATTTGTGAAAGGCATTTTTGTGCATCTCATGATTTTTTTCAAGTGCTCTCGTCCTCATGTGTGTATTGTAAACACTTATTTTTAAGGAACATTTCCGGTGCCTAATTATATTATTCTCAAAGCAAAGAGATTTAATTAAAGCCTCATTAAACACCACAGTAGATGACTTTGGATTATAAATTAAATAATGAAAAATGTTGTAGGAGTTGTGTTCCCTTGTTTTAGTAACATGGCTCTATGTGTAGAAAATAAATTCTTGTTAATTGAGCACAACAGTGGAGGGCTACTTTATAGTGAATTTGTCTGCACATGCTCTTATATCTTGAACAACTGTGATTTTCAGACAGGAGACTGGGGAGAGCCTTCAATTACCTTGCGACCTCCAAATGAAGCCACAGCATCAACGCCTGTACAATATTGGCAACATCATCCAGAGAAACTCATCTTCCAGTCATGCGATTATAAAGCATTTGTAAGTGTTGATAAATTTAGTGGTTTGATTTGGAGTAGATATATTAAACTTAGATTTTGATAGGCTGTTGTGTTTTACTTTCATTTATAATATTTTTTCAGTCACTTTTTGAGAGACAGGTCACTTCTTCTGAAATACTGTAATTGTAATAAATGAGAAACAAGGATGCACAGTACTTTTTTGCTATGAATTTTGTGATATATTGCAGTCCATGTGGCATTAGTGTTAGAGAAAGGGCACTATGAGTAAGTGGCTAAGTGTTGTTGAAGTGACAGTGAGTGCAAACACCCCCACTTTTCATCTGTTACAAATCCCTGTCTAGTGGTTATGGAAGAATAGTAAAACATAACATGGGATCCTCATACCTACCTTAATGCTGTGTGCACAGCAGTTAAAGTAAGTGTTGCCTTGCCTGAATTTTATACATGTGTTTTTGGAAAAGGAAATAGAGAAGATGGAGATGAGGGTCCTGAGTGTTTTCCATCCGTGGGACAGATGAGGTGAGACAGAGCCTGGCTCCCACTGAGGAGGGGTAGAAGGGGTGTTACAGACCTGTCTTTCTGGATCACATCTGTCTCTTCCATCAGACCTTCATGGGGTTAAAAATTGCCATGCATGCAGTGATTATCCCTGGACAGTAACTATAACCTCTGCCTTCCTCAGCAAGTTATGGTCAAGGACCATCTCACCTGCTCTCAGTCTTCTTCTCTTGCTATTCAAAACCTTTTTGCTCATCTCAGATTTAAAAGGAAGGTTAGCAACTTCTAGCTCTTTAAATATTTGTCATAGTTTTCAGTGAAGTGGACATGTTTATCTCGAGAGTGCCTTTTCTCTTATTGCATGATCCAGCAGTAAATTCATAATCAAATGTAACCTTTGTAGTAGATTGGAAGATGGATCATTAAAGAAATGAGATTGGAATGACCAGGAATATCCAAGTTAGTGATGATTAAGGAAGGACCTTCCTTTCCTAAGGACCATGTGTCACTGCTTTGTTTCAGCTCCTTGAGCTGTATTGACCTCAGCCTTACAGAGTAAAACCCTGGCTGCTAAGTTATAATCGGGGCAGCTTTCACTGTAAGCCATATCACTCAGTTAAACAGTTGGATGTTCTCTGTATTGCTCCCACATGCTCTGGGTGTTTGTGAAGGAACATTTCCAAAAGCACAGCAAGTCAAAAGGAAGCAAAATTTCCTCCTAGAGTTTCAGATTTTTCTGACAACTAAATTGGATGGTACTACTGTGATTTGTGTGTCTATTCCACAGTCCACCTTGGGAAGCATTTCTGAATGCCTTCAGCTGAGGCTTTTTGCTGCTGTGCAGATGGGACAGGAGCTGTCCTTCTCTTCTCTTTCTTCCTCTTGTTCTACCATAAGCAAAAAGCATTGCTTTTTTTACCCTGGTGCCTGACCAACTAGTAGCTTTCCAGAAAAAACCAATTTGTTTTACTGTGATCCATAAAAAATGAGAAAACAAAAAACCAAACAAAATACCCCCAAACCAAAAAAAAGAAAACAACCATCCAACCAAACAAAATATCGAAGACATTAACTGCAACCTGCCCAAAGAAGGCTAAGGATTCCAAAGGTGTCAGACAGCAGAATCCGGAGAAAAATACAGTTCAATTCAATATGCTTTTGTTTACTCTTCTAATTTCGGAGCTTGCTTTAAATTCGTTGTTTTTCTTCAAGGGCAATATCAAACTGTCCCATCAAATTAATGCCCAAACCCCTACCCACGTCACCATCGAGCCCCCAGCTGGACTCACAGCTGCTCGGTTTATGAATCTTTCACATCTGCAGTCCTCTAGGAATGCCCTTCATTCATTCCTTTACGCTTGTGCTTATCTGGTAGTGTTGATGTTGCTCACTGGCCCATTTATAATGCCCTATAAAGTGTTTCTCACTAATTGCTGTGTTGGCTACTGTCTACATTGAAATATTTATGCATTTTCTTGCAGGTCAGAGACTCCTGTAGTACACAGTGTAAACTGAAGGCTTTAAAGAAAATATCTCAGTTTAGGTCAGGAGACCAGAGAACTGAACGAGTACACTCTGTTCAATTCCAGCTTGCATTCATCTGTAATTGAATTTCTTTTTGATAGGTTCTTGTCTAAGCTGAAGCTGGTTCACCATTTGGTTGAGTCAGCTTAGGCAGATTCCAAGAGGAATCAGTCTGGTAGAACAAGAAGGGTCAGCAGTGGTGGGCTGCAGCATCCTCTGGAAAGAGGCTCCTGCCCAAAGTGCTTTCTCTCCTCCTGCAGCCTCCCTACCATATTCTCTCAGTGACATGACTTCTCTTCAGCTCCCATGTTGCTCACTTAGGACTGGAGACCTAAGTGAAGCTGTAGCTTTGTGTTGCAGTGAGAATACAGAGAGAGACTTCTCTGTGCCTGGGGAAGAGCAGGTGAGGGGTGCCTTGCTGTGCTCTCTGCCCAGTTAAGCCAGACTTGCATGTGACGTCATATAGAAATTCAGAAGCGTCCCGTTTGCACAGAGCTGTAAGAACACATGCACACCAACAAATATGCACGCCTGTAGCACCTATGGGAGAAATGCAGAGCGTGGTGTGGCTTTGGTACAGCCCAGTTAGCAATAATGAGACCCCTTGCTGCTAGATGGGAATGGCAGGGATGATGCAGCCAGCTCCATCTCTGGAGGAGCAGCGCCATTCAAACGTGGTGTAGGGGGGTACTGAGACCCCAGATGAGCAGAGCCTGCTGTCAGGGTGCAGGAGGGCTCAAACTGTGTGTGCCAACAAGTGACACTGAGGGAGAGGCCTGCAGGACAGGGGCTGTGTCTCTGAGGCTCTGCCTGCCTTGTTACCCTTGGAGATGAGCAAGCTCCTCTGAGGCCATGGTGGTTTCCAGTGAGCTGGGCCAGGACACAGCACCCTGCTGCTTCCTCTTACACAGCCTGCCTCCAGATCACTAAAGACTTCAAAATAATAGTTCAGGGTCAGCCTTTCCTTAGGAAGAAATAATGGTTTAAATTAGTTTTAGTACAGATTTATTTTCTCTGTTTGCTGACATTGGGCTCTGCTATTTGCGCATAAATTAGTTACAGATTGAGTACACTGAGGTTAAGATCACTGCTGGCCTTCCCATCCACGTGATTGCACACATAACAATAGGAGTTTGGCAGATGGCAGCTAAAAAAAGCAGATTCTCCATTTCTTAATCAAATGGCTTTTTAAGATGGAATCTGTAGTATTTGTTCATTGTTTCAGTAAGTAAAATGATAAGCTCGAAGACTTTCGGATATTGTTTCAAAGGACTCCAGCTGATTCAATACACTTGTTGCTGTGCATTCTTGTTTCATGGGTTGATTAATACATTGATTTAAGTGATTTGTCAAAGAACTCTAGAGTAAAAATACTCTAAAGCAATATATTAAGAGACTGACTGTTATCACTAGGTTTTTTAAAGCATTTTTAGTGCATTTCTGCAGATGCTTGTCTGTTCTGGAATTTCAGTTAATTTAAGTTCAATGGATTTTTGTTCTAGTATTTAGGTTCTATGCTGGTAAAAGAGTTGCGAGGCACAGAGTCAACACAGGATGCATGTGCAAAGATGAGGGTAAGTTTGTAAACCTGCTCCTTTCTCTATTATCAAAGTATTAAATAACGTCAATCTGTGATTGCTTGTACTGTACCCTTTTTGCTTTTGTAATGTATTGTTACCCATTTCCTTTCCTTGCTTTTACATTGGTATTTAATAGGAAATCTGTTCTGCTTTATATCTTAATTCGAACTAATACCAAAATTTAAAGGTAAATTTTTATTTTGCATGTTGTATCTAACAAAAAAGCCCAAATGTATGTCTTATGTTTTCTCATTAATCTTCCAGCATGTTTCAAAGTACTGTCCACACAATTTAAGCATGCCCATATCCAATTGCTTTATAAACAAAATTTATAGCTTTTGTATAATCCAGATTGGATTTTCAATGTTAAATATGTAGTAGTCAATATATTAACATGTTACCAGGCACATTGGTTTTTTATATATGATCTAATCCAACAGTCTCATAATCCTATGGATATTTTTACTCACATGAGTATTCCCTTTAATTATCAGTTACTTGCATGGTTTTTGATTAAAGGGTGAAATGGGATCTAAGTGAGTTTCACCTGATGGTGGAAAAGCAGCTAGGTTTCCTTCAGACTGTTAAGAATACGTTTTTCTGTTACTCTTTGGCCTGATACTGGTTTGTAGAAAATTACAGCAGTCTATCTCCAAGAAACATTGCTGCTGGAAACTCAAAACAAGCCACAGCCTGATTTATTCCCAACTGTAGCTGTAATAAGAACACACCTGTTCACAGCCATGGTGAACATGTCATGGTCTGGTATGATTAATTAATGAAGAATATAATTGCTAATCTACCAAACGTTTAAATTACCTAGGTGAATGAGCAAAATCTTTTCTTCTGTGTATCATCCGTCTCTTATGCAAGATGTCTCTGAGCACAAGACGTGACATTCGGATCAGTTAGAAAGCTGGAATATGTGTAAAATTCATGCAATCAGACACCTATTTCCTGCTGGTTACACATGTGCAGCACACAGACTTTCGTACAAGCAGTTTTACATAAGGGCTGGCAGTAATTCACAATTACTAGATTGCCTGAAGATCTGAGGCCTCTCAGCTAATTACATGCTAATCATTCCTTACCTGGGCTTAAACTCCTCTAAAATAAACCCCAACAATTTGACACAGAGGGATCTGCAATCACATACTCAAGTTGTGGGGAATTAATTGAGGCTGCAAGCATACCATCTTCCAATTCAGTTTTGAAACTGTCAGGCTCAGCAGTTCAATTCTTTAGGTGTATTCCTGTGCAGAAATTAGGGCAGAATTTGACACCATAGTAGCATATGACAACTTCAGGAAGTTTTCTGACTGAACTAGGAGGCTTAACATCAAAAGAGGCACTCTAAATAATTTATAGGCATCTTAATATATATTTCTATAAGTAATAATTTTGGCCAATTAGAATTATAAAACTGAAAAAACTAAGTGTTTGAAAACAAATTTAATTTAAAATACAAATTTCTTATATAAATATTGCGGTTGCACTAGTTTTCTATAGTGCTATACAGGACACGTATATAATACAGTGGTGGGGTTTATGTATATTTCTTGTTTACATTCTCTTTTGAAACAATTGTTCTGTGAGAATGTTTATTTTCTGGTTTGAAGTTTTTTATTGCAAAGATATTTGACTAAAACGATTTTTAATCAGGATTTCATCTATTCCTTCTATGTAGTCTTTTAAATCATGTTCCTATTCAAGTCAGAAGCAAAAACCTTTGACTTAATGGGAACAAATTATTATTTTAGCCTGTTTTGTGGTGAGAAAAATGTATCTTTTTCCAAAACTTTCTCCCTCTGGATGTCTCCTGAAAGTTGTTGTCCGTGAATTGGGAGTCCAGGTTGTCTCCAAAGTCATCCTGAAATTTTGCTGTGATGTTCATTATTGTATTTAAGTAACCCTCGGTTGTCATTTAAAAGCTGGTTTCTGTTTCAGTTACATTTTACATTGAAAGGGACATTTCACTCACAAAAAAAGAAGTGAAAAGCTAGATATTTTATTTGTCTGGTTCTCAGGTACTGAATTCTTTACACTTGTCCAGTGTCTCTTGAGTCAGTAAGATTTTTACAGAGGGTTGTACTATCGTGATAGAGCAATAATGTTTTATTCTAGTATTTTATTTGTTTTTCCATGTACATATTTCAAAACTATAGCATGCTGCAATCTGAAACATGTTGGGGATGGGGGCAGTGTGTCACATATAGACTTGTACCAGGTTGAGTTCACTCCCCACAATTCTTTTAATCTTTCTGGACTCAGCCACATAATGGTTTTATGGAGAATGTATGAAAATTAGGTACCTAATTTTTCTGTCAGTGTGGCTTTTGATTCTCCATCTTTAACCTAATACTGCTCAAAAAAGTGTTGACATTCACTAGATGTCTTTCAGTCAGCAGGGGCATAGGGATGAAAGAAGTGTATCAGTGAAAAAAAAATATCTTGATCTTCCTTAATCATTTATAAATACAGAGAAACAACAGAAATGACATGTTTGCTGACTGCAGATCCCTCACTGTTAGCTGTAGGTGCTCCCAGGGCTTTCAGTTATTGCAACTGATGGTTTTGGTTCTCAAGGGAAGTGTCATGTGGACATCCCTTGTGTCTCTCTGCAGAGAGGCTTACAGCAGCCTCCTTCTCTTATAGCTTAAGAGTGAAGGGAGATCCTAAATCTTCTATAATGTAAAAAAAAACCAATAGTAATGAAAAAAAAAACCAAACTGGGAACTTTTACCTTAATAACTCTTCTTGGCAATCTACTGTGCTTCTCAGCATTGTGCAGCAGTGTGCTCAGATGATGGATTTGTTTGGGGAAAATCATGCAGATGCAATAGCTTGAGCTCAACACTGGGGTCAGGGTTATACATGGATTTTTTTCCCACTCAAACTGCGGATTCATGCAACCACCCAAAATTATGGATATTTGTCAATGACTTTATTTCCATTCATATATTTGCACTCCTTTGTATTTTATGGTTTCTTATTTGTTTCCAGCCATTTTCTTTCATAAACTCCCTTTCTAGTAGATGGCACTATATCTTTTATCTCCATCCTCACCTGCTGTAAACTGACCTTTGCTACTTGGAGATTAAATCTTGCTGTGCTGGCCAGAATAGATTTATTAAGTATATTTGAGAGATGCCTTCAAGAAGTTAAGAGCTTTCATCTTTTTCAGTGTGGAATAGGAAATACTGCAAGTTGTGTTTTCAGTCTGATTTCTGCCTTCATTGCAAATTATCATAGGAACATGAATGGAGAGTAAGATGTGTTTGCATTAAAATAAAGACAAGGGATTAAGTTAAATCTGAGCTAGAAAGAGACTTGTTCTCTAGAGAAGACTTCATCTGGCATTTACACATCTGAATTCCTTGACCAGGTGGGAAGGGGATTGTTTTATACTTACTGGCATGAGCACAGCAACAAGGTAGTCTCTTTCTTTGCAGCAGTGCTAGATCACTGATGTTGCATACACCAGCTGAACAGTCTAAACCAGTCAAATATTTACTGCAGCAGAAGGGAACTTAAATTTTGTTCTTGGATCCTGTCACCTTCCTGAGTATTATATTTCTTTCTTAAATATTTTCTTGTTAGAAATAGGCTCTTAAATTTCAGGTCAAAGTTCTGAGGAAGCAGCAATGTAATTCTGTTCACAAAGCAGGTATTTAAATGTCTTGCTGACTTAAGACCGAAATGTCAAAGTTGGAATTGCTACAAAATCTGCTTTTCTTATCTTTGGAGAGGAAGGTGAAGCAGAGTTGACTCACTGAAAACAGGCAGCATCTGGGGCCTTTCTTCCTCATTTCATTTCTTCTTATATAAAGAAGGAACTGAATTTAGATGGCAGTTTCTCCTTGTTTTACTAAATCCTTTCTTACTTTTCAATCTCCATTTCATTTTTCCTCCAAAAGTTGAAGTGCAGAAGCCTCCATATGCCTCCTGGTGAAACTCCCTAGGCAAATACCATGTCAGGATCAAACACTGTTTCGGGATTTAGATTCTTCTGTCTCTGCTCTCTTGGGACTTGTAGCTCTGCCTCTCTCTTGAGTGGCTAATGCTTTCAGAGGGTCTGCAGTGGAACAGGCAGAGATATTAGACAAAACTTAAAAATAAGTAGTGGTAGAAGATCTTGCAGACATTCAGTCTCTATGCACATCCACATCATGCTGTACCCATGTCCTTCAAAAGATTGTACATCCTTGAATTCTGGCTGAAAGGAATCTAAGGGGCAGGGGGAATGCAGAGGAGTGGTTAGAGATATTGTAAAAGACAAAAACCATCTCACTCTGAACCAGGTGCATTGCAGGTGCACCCCAAGTGCAATGTTCATATTAATGATGTAGCTTGGAGGCATCTACTAATTGTAGAGAAGTAAAGAATTGTGTACCACAGGGATTTCAGATGTAGTTTTATTCCAAGAAGTGTTAAATTATGTCAGTAATGCAATTTTAAACCTTTTGGACTGAGAGAAGTTAGTAAATATTTGTTAAAAGGCAAATTGGCTTTAAAACCACTGGTCAAATGCAGACTTAGACTTTTTATTTCAATTTCATCTCATGCATGATCTTTTCAAAGTGATTCACTCAAGTTCCTCTTCCCCAGCTGGTTGAGGGAGGTGATTGTCCCACTTTACTCTGTGCTGATGCAGCCTCACCTTGAGTCCTGTGTGCAGTTTTAGGCACCACACTATAAGAGGGATATTAAGCTTGTTAGAGAGTGTCCGAAGGAGGGCCATGAGGATGTTGAAGGGCCTTGAGGGGAAGCTGTATGAAGAGCAGCTGAGGTCACCTGGTCTGTTCAGCCTGGAGGAGACCTGAGGAGAGACCTCAATGCAGTCTGCAGCTTCCTCATGAGGGGAACAGGAGGGGCAGGAACTGATCTCTGCTCTGTGCTGACCAGTGACAGGACCTGAGGGAATGGCCTGAGGCTGTGTCAGGGAAGGTTTAGGTTGGATATTAGGAAAAGGTTCTTCATCCACAGAGTGTTTGGGCACTGGAGCAGGCTCTCCAGGGAAGTGGCCACAGCACCAGCCTGAAAGAGCTCAAGAAGCGTTTGGACAGCACTCTCAGGCACATGGTGTGACTCTTGGGAATGGTGCTGTGCAGGCCAGGAGTTGGATTCAATTATTCTTCTGGTTCCCTTCCAGCTGAGATTTCTGTGATTCTTTGAACTGCTCAGTGAGGTTTCATGAGCCTTAAATAAATAACAGACTTACAGGTATGGTAGTAGGTGGTGCCAACACGTGTTTTGAAATGTGCAGTCTGATGCCATTTAGAATTAATAGTTGCTACCAGTTTGGGAAAAAGCTTAGATTCTTATAATGAAATGGATTCCAGTACATAATTGAATAGGAGAATTTCCAGCTACAGTGTTCGTATAGATATTAAAAATCAATATAGGACTGAAGATTCATTTGCAAAAGTAGAAAGCCAAGATGAAGACTTAAGATTGTACAGGCTCATAAACTTTTACTTGAAATTTATTTATGTATGGGATTGTTAGTGGCTTGTCATAACTGAATAATGTTTCTTTACTGTGTATTTGCAATATCAAATATAATTACATATGAACCTAAAAGTGAACCTTTTCATTTTGACTGCTGTGTGAAAGCTGAGTAATCTAGTTATAAATGCATGTATAAGTACATTGAGGTGGTCAACGTGACAAAGTAGAAGTACCAGGGTATCCCATTTCCTTTTAGCAGGAAATAAATAAATGAGATGAAAGATTTTCAGAGTGGGCTGCGTTACACCATGTGCTACCGTATATCAAGGGAATGTGTGAGCATCTTACTTGGACACCATTCTCTGTGTGTTTCTGAATTTCTTATTTGGTTGCTTTGTGCGTGTGTGCTCAGAGATACCATGGTTTGTGCACTGCAGGAGCATTCAAAGGTGTTGAATTAGTGCTCTCAGTTCTGCACAGAGTAAGGTATTGAGGTACAATCCTGTCTTGAAAGGGTTAAATGCCCTTCAGGGTTGCAGATTTTGTATTTGCTTTTTAAAAATAAACCACTAGTTTATATTACTTTATTAAAAAGCAGTCCTCTGCCTCTTAAGCCATTGATAATTACCTTGATTTGTTAAGCACACTGGCAGGGTGGATCTCAAATTAGTTGGATTTTAGTTTATATTCTAAATAAATGTCTAGCAGTTCTGCCCAGCCTTTAACTCAAAATCAATATCCAAGTGGAAATGCTTTACCTACGTAAGACAATTTGTAGTACTACTATAGTATGAAAATTAGTTTAGACTCTGCATATGCGACTGATGTTTTTTTCAGTGAAACTAAAGAAAATTCACGAACAAGATAAGAAGCAGGATTGTACTCCCTCTCTCGTTCTCTCTGGCACCACTGGTCTTGCATCCCCTTGTGACCCATTTCAAAAGGAGGAATTTAGAGTAGCACTGTCCAAGCCTGTGCAGGTTTTTGGCACTGTCCTACATAATGGCAGCAGTGGGTTCAGATGGAAGCTCAGAAGAGTCTTAAATTCAGACCTTTATTGTAAAAGCAGTCACTGTAGTAACCAGGCAGTTATGCAGAAGGTACCTTCCGCCTTCTTCCACTGGGCTAATTTCCATTGTGGGTGCTGAGGGGATAGCAGCTTCATTGCAGCAGCTGCATCAAAATACAGACAAGACTGGTACTCCTGATGTTCCTTGTTCTGAAGAGAAAGATGCTTTGTGTCTTTTGAGAAGTTTGGGGAAGCTGCACATATGTCACATTAGATTTAGGATGGTGATGCTTTCTTCTATCTTCCTGTGTATGCAGACAAGGCTATTTTATGGTTCTTGAATTATACATGGCCTGCTTTCACGTAGTCACCTACCTGTCTGGCAGCAAGGATTTCAGAGGTGGGACCAAAGCTCAGCCTCTCTAGCCGTGCAGACTGCGCAGCACAGAGACTCCTGGCTGCAGGAGCAGTGCACCCATGGAGACGGGGCATGCACATCTGTCCTGACGTAGGTGACCAGCTGATCAGCAACAGGCACTGGCAAGGAGCCTGGAACAGGCTTGCTGTTCACCCAGGATTCTCCTAAAGAAGTGTATTGAAATTAAGAGCCAGTTACAGTCACAAACAATGGAGTTCGTAGGAACTATGACCAGTTCCAGGCTAGTGAGCACTTGCCCAAAGACAGTGTCCTGTCACTATGATTGCTTCCATGTGAGATGAAATCTAATCCTGCTACTATGGTATGAACATGCCTTGGAGCATTAGACCATATGTCAGCATGCACATGGCATCCGATGCCAGCCTTCAGCTGTGGCTCCTATAACTTTGGCTCAAGTCCATATGCTTCCCATAGAGACACCAGATGGACAAGAATATTTTATCATCTCATTGCGTCCTCATGGAGTTGATACAGTGGCTAGAACCTGAAAAGCCCAAGGAAAGGGAATACTGACTCCTGTGTCCCACCTTCTTCTCAGATTCTGGGCACAGACATGGGCAGAGATGCCCACTTGGCCTGCACAGAGGTGTGAAATGTCTGACCAAGAAAGCTGTGGGACTTCATCTCAGCATCCTAGAATTCAGAGCCAAAGCACCTACAATGCCTGAGCAAAAGGTATTCATATTGTATCTCTGAGTTCTCACGTTACATTCTGGCAGACAACTCCTACATTAAAAAGAAAGGAACAACAAGCAAATAGTGTGAGCTCACCATGACAACTCAAAACTATTGAAGCCTGGAAACTGCTTGGAAATAATAATTATCTGGTGGACTTCAGTTACTGTATCACTAAGAGTCGAGCCAGGGAATAGAGCTGTGTGTTCTTCTTGATTGCACTGTCGTAGTAACAAAGGATGTTATTCCACTGCCCAGCTGTTTGTTTCAACAGGAGTACAAGTGCAGAATTGCTATCCCAGATCATAATTCTACACTGGACTGCAGTCTTCCAGAACGCCTTTGCACAAATCCTGGGGTTTGTATGGTTTACAAGCTGATGAAGTACATCCTGTGCTCCTTACCAGCTGAGACAGTTTGGCTTAATAAATTACAAATGTCCATCAGTCTCTGGTTCATTTCCTAATTTGCCAGCTGTAATTTAATAGCATCTTGATGAGCAATTTCACTCAGAGACAGTCTTCTGGCAGTTCACAGCCCCGATTAAATACTAGAGGTCAGGTCTGGTCTAGACAAACCCAGGTGAATGTGGAGCAGATGAGGATGATTAAATTACGAACTGCAGGTCTAGAGGAAAGAGGTAGCTGGTACAGTGTGGACTGGCCAACAGGATGCTTCCCCTTCATGGCAAATAGCGGACGGTGGGAATTATACCGAAACGCTAAAATACGTGAACTTAGTACCTGTGTTTGTATAGCACATTGGAGAAAAGCAATTTTGCTGTTAAGGAGGCGAGGAAGGAGGTAATTACAATAATCAAAATGGAAAAGAAAACGCTCTTGTGTGTAGCTGTCGGACTAGAATGAAAGGACAAAAGTTGGATGATTGCTGCCTTTCCAGATGATTAAAGTGATATTGTCATATTTGTGACTATTTTGTCTAGTATGAGCATATATGGGGTTTATTGCTTGTTATTCTGATAGATGTAGGTACTGCAGCTTTTGTACAGTCACTGTCATGCTTTCCGTGCATTGAAATTGAGTTTTATGAAAAGGCTCATTTGAGATCTGTAACAGTGACACACACATATACACACAGGTTGCTGCTTGCTCTGCTTTTGGCAGGGATACCATTTCTTTCTCCACTCTGTTCAGAGGCATGCAGATCAGATTGGTGTCTTCAGATTTTGTTAAAATTCTTCAGGATGTTTCACCATTTAAGCTTTCATTTCTTAAAAGTGCCGAGTATTCTGGATGAAAGGAGTTTTCTCTGGGATAAATTGACACTTGATTGCCGTCTCAAGTCTCTCATCATTTGATATGGAGAGATCCAACAAGTCCTCTCTATTACACGGACAGGTGGGGCTCTCCTTGAAAGTTTAATTAGAGATTTTAGCCTTTATGGCACAGAGACTAATTGCAGAACATAGCTGGATCTGTAGCTTTGAACTTTATGCTGACAAAAATGGAGTCTTGTTTGATTCTGGGAGGATGAAGAGCCAATAAGGAGACATGATTACAGGGGGGCTTTTGTTTGTTTTAAGCTTCTGGTTTTTTTGCTCTCTATTGTTAGCATTGCCTATTTTTTCAAATATATTTTTTTAGTTACAGTTTATGTTTTAAAATTTCTACCTCTGCTGCTTTGGTTTTTTTTGAATAATACAAAGCCACTGCTGCTACTTTTGTTCAGCTGCTTTAATGATCTTCCTATGTGTCAATTCTAGACTTTTCAGTGTGTTTACACCCTCCTTCTGTGTGCTGATGTTTCTTCACATTTACCTGTAACTGTCAAAAGTTCATTTCCTCTCAAGAAAATATTTGATTATCTCTGTGATTGTTTGCAGATAGTCCCATAAACAAGTATTTTCTGAATGTTATCTATTTATCTACAGTAGTTTTGTGTAGAACAATTTAGTCCTTCATTGTATTCCACCTTAAAAGAATTCAAATTTTTTGTAAACTATTATGCCATATTTGGAGGTTTTGTTGGCTGGCTTGGGGTTGTTCTAGTCAATTTAATCTGTAAACTAAAGAACATTTTTTTTCTGCAGAGAACTTAAATCTTCCCCAAGTATTTTCCTAGTCTGTTCAGTGGGAAATATCTTTTCTGTGTGCATTGCACTGAAGGCACACAGGAGCAGACTAGTATCAAAGGAAGAACAGTCTTATAGGAGGGCATGAACTGTAGGTAGGAGACCCTGGCACTGAGGGAATGCAGAATAAGCCTCTGTGCTAATTCACGTGTAAAGCAGCTTCCAGTAGCGGCTGCAGTCGAAGCGCAGACAGTCAGAGTGACAAGATACAACATTGACTGGCAGGCTGCAAGGACACCTCGTGTCACAAATACAACTGCAAGAAGGAAAAAACAGGGAAATATTTCTAAATAACAACTAATTGCAGCAAAGAAACGGTACTACAAGAAGTACTGTGCTGTTGATCCTTACAGCTGGGAAGGGCAGGAGAAGGGGAGGGAGGCAGCAGTGGATGGGGCAAATCAGATAGACGTCCTAAACACACACATTTTGGGAGACACTGGTTGCATGACTGGTCTTTTTAAGCCTGGAAAAGTTACTTTATTATCTTCCCACTGTGTTAGGAAAAAGGAGAATTTTTACCATCCTCACAACTAACTTAAAGCTTTTTTTAATTTTCTAACTACAAGAGAGCATAAATCCAGAGCCGGCTGAAGAAAAAGTAAAATATTTGTTTAACTTAGGTATTTAATCAGAAGAAGAGAGCACTGTTCTTGCAATGCAACACAACTCTAATAATATCTTCATTTTGGTTTCAGAAGTCTACGGAACAGATGAAGAAAGTACCAACTATTGTCCTGTCTGTCTCTTACAAGGGAGTCAAATTTATTGATGCCACAAATAAGGTATGTGCAATTATTCAATATTAGCTTTTGTTTCTCACAGCTAGGATAAATAGTAATACCTATGAAGGCCAGGCCAGAGAGGGGACAGATTTGCACTTTGTGTTTTCCTCTCCTTTTTTTCTCCTCTTTTCTCCAAAATGGATGCAATGTCATTGTCACTCTCCAGAAACTCGGTCTGGAGGACAGGTGAAGCAATTTTAATGGCTTATTTGGAGAACATTGTGTCCAGCATTCTGCTATTAAATGCAAGCTTATCACAACAGACATTCAGCAGGGAGCCTCTGTGGAATTCTTTACCATATTCTTCTCTATACAGTTCTTTAAGTATGCGGGACATATATATGTGTTCATTAATATAATCTGGTGAAATAAAAAAAATAAGATGTATCAATAAAGAATAAAGATACAGTTTCATCCAGGGCCAGCCATTTTAAGAATAAGAAACACAAGCCTTGAATGTCTTTTCCAGACATTCAAATATCACTGCCTCTCTGTGAGCTGTATTCTTGATGCTAGCCATTTAACTAACTAAAGTGCAGCAGCTTCTTAATAGTTGTTATTCCTTTTTTTTTTTCATCTTCCTGTGTTGCAATGCTCCTGTGCTTTATTTCTTACATTTTAAAATACATCCAAATCTTTAAAAAACCCCAACTAACCAAAGCCACAAAAGCAGAAATTGAGAGATCAGAGAACTCAGTGATTGATAGAGCAATGGATTATTGCTTAGCCAAAGTAAAATGTACAAGCTCTGTAAACAGAAGTAATGCATTGATTTCTCTTCTTTGTATTTCTAAAATGGTGAGGAAATACAGTCCATACTGATGATTTTATATGAACAGATAAGAAATTATCTTTTCTGTTATGTGACTAAAACTGACTAAGCAATATAAAAAATAAATCTGACAACCCAGCTACCTGACCAGGTTAATAATGTATATAGCAGCTTTGTGTTGCTGAACATTCAGACCACACAGTACATCTAACCCAGTATCCATCAAACTTGCCAAATCAATCAGTTTTTAAGTTTAACTAGAACTATGTTTTAAGTGAAGGATGGAAGCAGATTTGTGAACTGCTGCTAGAGTTTGGAAGCCATATTTAGAGTTAGAAGATGGCATAAAAGAAAAACTGAGGTGAAATTACTGTTGTTTCAAGTCTGGCATATTTGCCAGAGCAAAGGGACCACGTATTCCTGTCAGCTCCTTTTTCCTTCCATTGATTCAAAACTGAGCTTCTATAACCCTCATTCCCTTTATGTTCTCTCATGTGTAGGGCATAAATCAGGACATTGTAATGCTATTAACTCTAACCTGGATAATGCTGTTTTCAGCTCTTAAATCTCCTCTGTAGCGTAAAGGATGTAACTGCAATGTCCTTTGGTTTACAAAAAAAAGTCAGGAGAACAAAAGGAGCTTCTGGTGTCTCTTTGCACAGTGCGTAGAGTCTCATGTAAGATGGAAACCTGAAATAAGTTTGGCAAATTGCATTAGACGACTCTAGATGAGTCCCACTGAAACCTAGTAGTGCAACGGATGTATTTGATGGAGGTTAATAATGCCACAGTCCAATGTTTTTTCTCAAGTGGTAGATCGCTTTCTCTCCAGTTCAAAATATGCACTGCCTTTCCCTTCTGTAAAAACCAGGTAATAGCCTGCAACTCTCCCAGAAGCGTTGTTATCATCCTTGTCCACAGTGTGCTGTTCCCAATTCCTTCAAGACCCAAAACAGATTAGCACTAAGGTGAGAGCCTGTTCAGACTTGTACTGCTTCCATATGAGCTTATAGTTGACGGCGCTGGGCACCACTTAGCGATAAATGCATACTTTTTAATGACAAAACTAGCTAGCAGTTCTGTGCTTTAAAACTCAGCTCTCATGGCTGTTCATCCTTTTCCTTTATGCCACCAAGCTAAGAATTTGTATTCCCAGTCATAGCAGGCAAAGTTTCAGGTGACGAAGGGGCCCTGACCTCATTCCACGACAGCTTTTTCAGTGGCGCCTTGAAGCTTGGCATGACACCATTTCTTTGCAAGTGAGGCCAGAAAGAAATTGCTGCCTAGGAAAAAGCAGATTACGGAATTTTCTCGTGGCTCACAGCTCACCCTAACTTCTGGGTGATTTCTGCCAGAAGGGAGATTGGCTGTCATGAGGTAGGCAAGCAAGAGGAAGGCTGACTAGCAAAAACCTGGTCTCTCCAAGGTATTTCCTTGGCACAACCAGAACTGACTTTCAACTTCCCCACTTCTTGAGAAGCGCTGGAGGTTTCTCTCGCCAGACTGAAAGACAGTTTTTAGAACAGCTGCACAGTGCCAGTCAATGCCTGAGGAGTGTACCCAGAACAGCAAGCTGGTTCATAGCCTTCTACTTCCTACAGAATAAGACCACGGTCTACTGAAATGTGACGGTAGGACACAGTAAACACGTGCACTGAAAAATGTTTAATTTTGAAAGAAGATCCAGATATCCTAGAGCAGCTAGGGAAAAACTCAATTTCACTATCAATTTCCATCCTGAAGATTTAGTTTAGGTATACTTTATTTTATTCAAAACAAACTTGATATGTTTCTAAAATTCACTTGGTTTAAAATTAAAACATTAAAATAATCTCCATGAATTTTGACTGAAGTGCAAATCCCCATATCAACCCCTGGTCACCTAGAAAAAAGTTTCAGCATAGCAGAGCTCTTTTCACATATGCTGCATAAATTCAGGTGATTACATTGTGGCTCATGATTTGGCATAAATACTTTGCCTATGATTTTAAGACCTTCCAAGCCTGACTTCTTTCTGCTTTCTGAACTACAATGTTGCCAGCACTACATCAATGATGGTGTATTACAGCTCTACCAGTGGATATCTAAATCCCTGGTTTTGGTATAATTCTAATTCTCATCGAAATCTTTATTGAGGGTAAAAGTTATCAATTTGAGAACAAAGAAAATTAAATGCTTCAAGTAACATAAAAAGCAAGCAATTGTTGAGCAGAGATTATACATGTCATTATAAATTGGCATATATTAAAATACAAGTACTGGTTTTGTCATTTTTATGAATAATGCATTAAACAGAAATAATCAAGTATGTTGCAACAATTTAAGAGGATTATTTCTTTTCTTCAGTAAAAGTTTTCTTATCTCAGTTTTCCCACGATTTGAAATTTGGTATGCTTTTTATTAAGATTTTTCCTAAGTCATGATTTCTTCAATTAGATATGTTAATACCTCTTTTCGATAACTTGACACCCACATGCAAGGGGGAAAGTTGCCACTTAGCAAATGAGAGAAGATATGGCAAAGCATCTGAAGTGATTTTGTTGCATGTATTAAAAAAAAAAAAATTTGAAAGGAGGTGGAGGAAACGAGGTGGGAAGGAAAAGAGAGGGGTGAGGGAAAACCAGATATGCTCAGAGATTGTTTTAACTTGGACAGATGCCACCATGGCAGCAGGAAGTGGTGGCTGTGTGAGGAACTGGGACACTACAGGTGTCACCTGTTCCATAATGCTGTAGTGATGGCATGCTGCAGCAAGATTTGTCACTGAGGGCTTTTGTGGAAATGCCAGAGCTACAGCCAGCAGTGCTACAACTCAAGAAAGCATATAAACTAACCCCTAAGTAAATTCCTGTTCAGTGAATCATTCTTCTCTTTAAACAAACCATTTGAAACATGTGTTGCTGAACCAAGGCCTAATCATAAGCCACTCTGCAGTATCTTCTTCTCTGGCTTCGTGGTTCCTTTGGCCTGAACACAGTAATTACATATCAGCAGTTTATGTAATGAGTATTCATAATTTTCTCCAAAGCTTTAAGACAGCTTTTTCTTATTCCATCGGACAGACATGCCCCACCTCTCTCCCAGTAGTGTGCTATAGCTTACATTGGCTGTTGCAAGTAGTGTGGCTCGGTGCATGAATGGTTTCGTTTTCCTACATCTCTCTTACAGGATGCTGTTGTCAGTAAGGGGAGATAAGTTGCCAGATCCTCCTGTAGCTACCATTTTAGTAATCAGAGTAAATATCTCATGGTTTCAATTATAAGTGATGTTTGGTGGTTTTTTCTCCTGAAGAAGTATAGCTAAAATTTGTCAAACAGCATGTGCAAAAAACCTGGCTATTGAGCTTTGCTAGGTTTCACCAGATCCTGTTTGTCAGTAGACTGAAACTGTGTCCCATTTTGATTATTATACAAAGCCCCAGCAACTTCATAAGATGCTGGTATAGTGCTTTGAAACCATACCTATAAATACGGTTTCGAAATACTATACCAGCATCTTATGGAGTTGTGTCCTGAGTGCCAGGAAAGATGTCTCTTTGTCAAAGGATCCTGAATAAACTCCAAAGCACAAGTGACCTCATAGGGAAGACTCTAGAACTTAATGGTTTCCTACCAGATGATTGGCAATTAGAGAGAGTCAAAATTCCAAATACCTGTGTAAGATCACACATAGGGTATATTAAATATCTTCTTAAGACATTTCTGAAATACTTTGGTATAGTAGATCAACGCAAATGTTAATCTAAACCCACACCTTTTATGGCTCTTTTAAACTTAATTCCTAAATTGATTGATTTTTTTTTAAACAGAATATTATTGCTGAGCATGAAATCCGTAACATTTCCTGTGCTGCACAAGACCCCGAAGACCTTTCTACGTTTGCGTACATCACTAAAGACTTGAAGACTAATCACCACTACTGCCACGTATTCACTGCGTTTGATGTGGTCAGTTTATAGAAGATACTTCATTTAATAGTTCTTTCTATCAGTAATAGTTATTTAGTTCTATTAAAACATTTTCAGGATATATTAATGGTGATTAATGGAATGCATCGTTCATTTAGCCCAGGAAAAGATTACTATGGGATAGCAAAAGGACATTTCTGGAGAAGAGCAAAGATTTTCTTTGATATTTCCCATCTGAAATAACTCACCTCTGTCACCTCCGCTGTTGAGTGTAAACTTAGAGAGTAGCTTTTCATACTAGTCTTGACATGTAATTCTTATAACCTAAGGTATAAGCCTAAGCCTGAGCCTTCCAAAAAGTTTGTAACAAGTATGTTTGGCCATCCATTCTGAAATCTCAGCACCCACCAAAAGATTGCCTTTATTTTGAAAATAGCAAATTAATTATTTAATTCTTATTTCCTTGTTCTATAATTCTTGCCTACATATCTCAAAATGTTACTTCAGCAAAAGTCCTTGGAGCTCCTATTACACTGGTGGAAAATTAGTAATTTCGTCCTATAGTTACACTTTTCAGATGGGAATGCACAAACTATTATTGTTTCAAGAAATCATGAACACATATCAGTTAATCAGTCATGCAGTTTTCAGCTAAATTTGGTGAAGTAAATAGTGGCTAAAGATTTTATGACTAAGATTTATAGTCCAAAACTTTCAAGAAAATTTACCCTTTGAGTTGTGCACAAGAGAAATTTAAGGTGCTATTAAAACTTCAAAATTATTCAAGAAAAAATATTTTAATATAATGTGTATGAATTCTTGAAACATGCTTACGTGAATATAAATAAGTTAAATCAAAAGAACGGGGGCACCTGAACTGCAGTTTTTTATTTGTGACTGGGGAAGTAGTTAACATTGCGCAGAAATAGTGTGGGGGAGAATTTAAATAACAAGATATACAGGTAGGTTAGGGGAATTTTAGCATTTTGGTTGAGTGCTTTTGTTATTTAATTCTCTGCTGGCATTTTAGTATCCACAGGGAGTAGAAAAACTTTGAAATTGTGTTAAAAATAGATAGACAATGATCAACAAGATGGTACATTATATAGGTTTTAGTGATATGTGAACAACTGAAATTAGACTGATTGAGTGAGGTTATTATTTCTCCTGGTCCATTTAAATTCTACTTAATGGTTTTGAAGTACTGCAGTTTCATTTATAGGTTTAGTAATCAAGCAGAAACATAGACTCAGGTATTGCAGATGAAATTCATCTCCTTTCTTGGCAAGAGAAGAAAAGTGATCCAGGAATAATTACATTTTGCCCACTTCCTGTACCTTAAGAGGAGCATTTAATATCCCAAGCACTTTAAATGGCTATGTTAAGCAATACAGAAACTTTAATGTCTAACTCTCTTAACTCAGTTTTCTCCTGCAACTTAATCCTCAGTGGGGTGTTACCTACTCAAATATCCTCTTTTTCTGTTGTTTTATTTCTCAGGAGCTAGCATTTTTGCTGCAAGTACAAGCTCTGTAAAAACCAGCTAGATATTCAGAATGCAAGCATACTGTGAACTAAATTTTCTACTTAAAGCCAAACATTCATGGTCTTCCCGTTTGCTAATACAAATAATTCTACCCATTTGCCAATGGATAGAAGTACAATGATTTTAAGAAAAGTAAAGTTTAAAATAATAGAAATCCACAATAAGGTGGAAGGCGTTTTAAATCATATATATTTTGGTAATGCAATATATGCAATGTTATGAAAAACAAATCACTCTCTTGGGTCCTTCACTTTCTCAGGAAATGTGGGCAAGAATAATTTACTTGTAGACAGGGAAGTATTTCAGTGTAGTGACATGCAACCACAAGCCTTACTGTTACTATTTGGGAGTAACTGTACATTTAACTTGAGTACTCAGAGTTAAAATTCTACAATCAAAATTGCAAAATCATCAGACTTTATTACAGAATATTGAAGGGGGAAAGGTTTGGGGGAAGAATAGGATTTATTGCCCAGTATTTGAAATCCACTTCACTTTCATTCATTTACTAAGCAGCCTTAAATCTACAGGTGAAGGATTCCCTCTGGAGAAACAAACCATCAACACGGGTCCTATATCAATTTCTGGTTCACGTGTTGGAGATATCCAAAGTAATATCCATCAGATAATCCTTCATTGCCCAGTGCACCTATGAACAGACAACAAAAAAGTCAGTTAAAATGAAAGGAAACAATTAGCCATTGTAACAGGCTGGCTGAGTTAAAGCTGAAGAATCCTGACTCAGACTTGCACTGGGGCTCTGAATAGTAGCATTGCCTGGCAAACAAGGCAGTTGACCTCATTCCTCACCTCCCAGAAACTGTTGCTTAAAGGTATTGGCTTACTCACTTTCCCTCTCTGCCATACTGAGCAAGGAGCAGGACTGCAGTGGCTGGGAGCACTGCAGGCCCTTCTCTCTCCTCTCTAAGGAGCTTGATGGGGTGCTGGGAGAGTCAGAGTCTCCTACAGCAGCCAGGGGCTCTACAGCTTCCATGCTAAGCCTCTGTCAGGGAGGGAGACCTGTATCCTTCCTTTTGTGCCACAGGTAAAAGGTGTAAATAGTCTCACTCCATCAGAAGACTTTCCACTATGTATTTTGGTTTGGTTTTCCACCCCTCTCTTCAAGGGAATCCTGCTCCTACCTGTCCAATATAGCCCCTGCAAGAATCTGTACCAACTCTGGTCCTTATAATCCTTTCCCAGTACTACAGGTGGGAAATTCCTCAAACCAAGCTTATTTACTCATGGATTTTTTTCAGATAATTTTTTTCAATTTTACAAGGTACAGTTCTAAAGCCCTCCTTGCCTCCATTTTCAGACTTCCATTTGTCAAGGCTCTACCACAGTACACTATGTATGAAATTTATGTACAAGCTATCGTTCAGTTTGCATCTCAAATATTGAACAGAACAGTGAATGTTCTCTTTTATTTGCTATATTTCAAATATTTATTAACCAGAGAAACAGTTACATGTTTCTTATGGTTTTCAGGTCCCAGGCAGGTCTGGTTTTTCCATTTTACAAACAAAGGATTACAGTGGCTTCATACAAGATGCAAGACTTAAGCTAAATTTATGGCTCAGTATGGCAAACTTCAGTCTGTCTCTACTCTTACCTCCCAAATTTTTAAGCCAGTCTCAGTGATCTTTTTGTATGCCACACTGAATGGTGTATTTTCTCAGTCCTGCTTGTATTGCAGCCTGCATATTCTCCAACAAGCCATTCCTACATCTTGTCCTGCTGATGTATTCTTTAGTAATAATAATAATAATAATATCCACTGCAGACAATCCCATCATGATATAGTATGCTCTTACTGTCACGATAGCTGATTCTAAAGACATCTCTCTTTAGAACAATATTCTTATCCCACTAAGAAGCACACTCCATTTCAAATTATATTATTCTCTACATTTTTAACAACTATACTCTGTTGCTCTTAATTCCATAGCTAGAATTCTGCTGAAAGGCAGAGAACTTTATAACAGCCTCTTTAGTTTTTCTTTTATTACTCCACTGGCAAACTGCATCCTCAGTGTTTTTCAGTCCTGGCCAGTTTCCCTTGAAGTTAAAGGGTAGATAATTTGGAGACTATAGCTATCAAATCAGGCAGACATTCTTATTTGGGAAGCTATGAAACTTCGGCTTGCTGTTGTGACTGTAGTCATAACAGCAGAGAGCATGTCCCAGTGCAGGAGTATAATTGTTTTATGTCTGACCTAACACAGGACAGAGCTGGCACCTTTATAAGAAGCTCTTATAATGAGCTAAATATGCTGAATTTAGCCTATATTATCACCGTATACATGAGTGATAAAAAAGGAATGGAAATTCTTCAGGGAAATTTAAGTGTAGGGCATGAATTAAAATGCTTGTCCATTTAATTTTGGTTTAATGATTGAAAGGCTGCAAATAGTGTACTTTCAAGTGCATTGCATTGATTTCTCACTAACTGCAAACTTAACAGACTTGACTAGTAAAGACATATCTCATTTGAAAAAGTATCAGAAACATGGGATGTTGAAGGGATCACCCAGGTTCAAAGCAATGCAGAATTGCTTCCCACTATAGGCTATGGAGGTTGAGGAAGGAGAGGGTAACGTCTGAATCACATCAAAGATTTATGAATTTTTCTAAGGGTACTGTAGGACATCATATGGAGGCAAGCCAACAGGCTTGCCTTTGCTCTGCAGGGCTTCTAAACATTATTGCAGAGTTAGTAGCCCAGAAATAGGCTCTAGTAGGAGCCTAAAAATAGGCTCCAGTAGGAGCCCAAAAATAAATATACAAAAACAAACCCACAAACCTGAAGAAAAATTACCATAGGAATTCATTTGCCATTTAGATTAAGGTCAAATCTGAAACTCACGGCTGCTTTTCATTGATGTAAAACTGTACATATAAATATGAAAAGATATTTATATCAACCCCTCTGATACCTCACTCATGCTTTATAAATCTTTCAACAGGTTTTTTTCCCCATAATCAGAGGATTTAAAGTATTCTACCTATAACACTGAACTGGTTTTAGGCATAATAGCCTGACTTTTTTGGTTATGCCCACTAACCTCCCTTCCCCTTGCTTATGAGAGTGTTGTTACATGACCATTTGAGCTCAGTTTTACTTCTAGAATGCAAACCATGAGGAGGTTTCCCCAGGACTTGCAGCACGCACCTGAAGCGGTGCATTGACCTGCACACACACCCACCTGCACTGCACCCGTAAATCAGAGCACACACTTCCAGCACTGGCTTTTTGTCCTTTTGGAAGCATCACACCCATGCTGCAGCCTCTTCCTGTGCTGCTTGGTGAGAGCACAGAGTGTCCCAAGGCATGTGCCCAGAGAAGCAGCACGTCAGGCTGCTGGCTCTGGAGGAGGACAGGTCAGCAGAGGAGTTCTGAAATAGAGAGAGGCCAAATGTCACATAGCAACAGTGCAAGAGAACAGCAGATACGGGACGAGTTGGGAAGGTGGGAAGATTAATGTACTTGTTCTAAAAAGAGATGGCACACAATCACCCACTCATGTTTTCATGTTTAGTGAGACGTTTTCAAGGGGTTTAGAAGCAATTTCTTTCAATACAATAAATTACATTTAGATTGTTTTTAATCAATGAGAAATGAAATGACAGATGTAAACATTACAGAGCCTGCGGAGCCTATTACCAGCATGATTTTAATTATTTCCATTACAAATCACTACCCCACTTCATGTATCTGACAATAATTCACCCTCACCTCAATTTTAACTGTTTCTGTTTTGTTCCAGAATTTAGCTTACGAAATCATTCTTACACTAGGACAAGCATTTGAGGTGGCCTATCAGCTTGCACTACAAGCACGAAAAGGGGGCCATTCTTCAACCCTCCCTGAAAGCTTTGAAAACAAACCCTCTAAACCTATTCCCAAACCACGTGTTAGTATTCGCAAGTCAGTGGTAAGTAGAAGGTAGTTATGCATGCAAAAAAATCCAAAACTCAGCTATACAGTTAAGAGTTTATATACTAGAAGCTGTACAAATAAAAATACCTCGTGAGTCAGAAATGCTCCATCTTGCCATCTCTGCTCATCAGCTGGCAGGGTTGTGTCACCACAGCACTGGCAGCCATTTCAAACAACTGCTTATTTCAGATTCCTCCAGTTTAAGATGTTGCTTGGTTAGTCTTGTGTATATGTGTTTTATAGTAATTACAGAGCTTTAATTAATTCAGTTTAATCAATGCGTACCTCTCAAACTCTGCATTCACAGACTTTCCTAATCTACTATCACCTGTTTGGTATACGATCACGGCATATGTATCCTAATCCATTTACAAATCCAAATCAATTTACAATTATCCTGTCACACCAAGCAACTTCTTTTCTTACCCTTTTCTTTTTTTTCTTTTTCTTTTTTTATCTGGGCTTTCAATATACCTTAGAGTCCTAAGAAACAAAGCTTATTGAAGCGTATGTATTGATTGTCTTTAAAGCGCCCTCCTGAACTGCAGAGATGACAGAGAAATATTCTTTTACAGTAGACCTTTTAAAAAAATTATGAAAACTATTATAAATTAAGTGAGAACACAGGCACAGTGTGATTTGGGAGGGAAAGGAGAAAAATGACCGCACACTGTATCATACTCACTGACTATAAAGTGAGAACTGTACTCTATGACACTTAATTATTGGGTGAGAGGAAGGGGGGTGGGGGGAAATGTATGACTGTACACTTTGTCATCCATTGCCACAGAATCTTCCTCCATAAATTTTTAAGTAGAAACATTTCCTGGTGCCATCGTCTGTCTCATTAGCGAACAGACTTCTCAGGATGAAGTGTGGCTTTAATGAACTATGATGCCCTATAGCTTGGGGGTAAACACAGCTCTGATCTCAACAGGAAGAAGAAGGCAGCCATGAGTACATGGGAGTGTAGACACCACCATACTTGCTGCTGTACGACTTTGTCAATTCAGGATTTGCCCTGTTAGTTTAAAGAAAAACCCTCTGCTCAAGCTGCCGTGCACGGAGATGGTAACCCGTCTGTATGTTTGCATTTGTCTTAAAGCAGATAGATCCATCCGAACAAAAGACTCTTGCGAATCTACCCTGGATTGTTGAACCTGGACAAGAGGCCAAAAGAGGCATTAATACCAAGTATGAAACTACAATTTTCTGATACAAAACTGTCCCCCTGTTCCTTGTTGTGCCTTGCACGCCAAGCAGTCACAGCACAGCCTTTCCTTTATGGCAACGTTTCAATCCAGCAGAGAGGAAGACTGCACTGTATGAGTGGCCTTGTAACTAACAAAAAAGGCTGACAGTCATTTCTGGTGATGTTCTTCTTCCTGCAGCACTGACAGAAGAATGACACTATATGAAGACTTTTAAAATTACAGTCCACAAGAGGAGTGAGAAACCTTATTTTTCATGCAGTTCTCCCTTGTGACTCTGCCACAGTGCTTTCTTTGATTTCTTATTTTAGAATTCTACTTTTTAAAGAAAAAAAAAAACAACAAAAGGTCTCTAAACTAATACTAATGCTGCCTATGAGTAGAGTATTTGATTGGGTTTTTTATTTAAATCTTGGCAGTTTTTAATTGAAATAGAACCAGAATTAATAAATAGATTATTTGTGAAACCACTGAATTCATTAATAATTACTGTGTTGAATAAAGAACTCATTAAAGTGACAAGAAATTAGGCACCCTGATTTCTGTGTGCGCTGATTTTATATGTAATCATTGATGTCCTTTGATCCTCTACAGAAATAAGAACCTCTTGCATTGTAGCAAAGGATCAGAGTTTTATGAATGGTTAGAAAAAGGTATTAATAATGCACAGAAAACATTTATTAGATATTTTTATGGAAGAGAAGTACTATAGGAAAACATATGAATATTTATGGAAGGAAGCCAGATTAATTATGAGAAATATTGTTTATTTTAAAGTTAAGTAAGACTGCTATTGCAGCATTATGAAAATTATAAGAGTTGTAGCATCAGTGCACTGGATGTTCTGTGTGATCAGTCTGGAATGAAAGTGGAATGGTCATTCTACTACACCTACATATAGTTTATGCAGTTCAACATTGCTATAGCCATGAATTCTACTACGATTTTTTAAAAAAATAATCTCAGTGGTTCTAAAAAGAGTCAAAACCGTGGATTTTGCTATCAAGATTTCTGCCACAGAAAGCTTGTTTGGAAGAGTGTTGATAAAATTCTACTGCAAAACATTTTCTAAATAAAAACAGCAAGAAAAAGAAAAAAATTCCAAAGTAATAAAATTGTTTTCATGAAACAAAATAATTAAGCATTTGCTTAATATTTGGTTAAATAAGATTTACTTACTTTTTCTTTAAAGTGTTTTAATTTTTTTAATGTCTGTGGAGTATTTGTATAATACCATGATGTATATTTATGTAGAACTGAAATTATAACAGTAAAAATATCATTATAGGAGAAAAATGACATTTTAACGTATATTGTTCTATCCAGTCAAATTGTGAATCATTTTGAAGTTCATTATAGAGATATTGATAAATTGTGTGGTTGTCTTAATGTTTTTTTAATTATTATTTCATATCCAGCTGAGGTTTTTCAGTTAGAATCATCAGTTGGTATATTCCAAAAAATGGATAATTGAACTTGGTTTAAAACTGATAATTGTATATGGTTTAGTTAAACCTAATCATAGCGCTGAGTGATGACATACTTTTAATACAGTATTCAATTTACTTGAACGAAATAGTTCCTTGTACATATTTTTGCTTATTCACTGTTGATATGTACTTAGTCAACGGACAATAAAAAAAAAATAACACTAAAAATATGGTACCAAAAGGAAAACTGTATAGGAGAACAGTAAATAGTAGCCTCACTGCAACAAATACTTATGTAAATATGCTTGGGCTTCCAGTTATAAATTTTGTAATTTTGTCATTTATTTATATCCTATAAAAGCACACAAAATAAAAGGAAGTTGTACAGTCCCAGCTTTGTGTATCATTTTATCATTGGTAAGGGAAATCAGGGGCCTGATGCAAAGGATACTGAAATCAGTGAAAGATCCCCCCCCATTTCACTGATTTCACTGGGCTTTGGATCTTGTACCGAGGAAACCTAGGAATTGCCGTGGAGAGAGTTTTGGTTTGCAATACAGATTTTGTTTACAGATGGTAAAAACATCGCACTTTAAAGTCCTTAATTAACTGGTTCTTCCATGCTCTACTCAACTGCTGACTTCCCATATTTAATCACACCCTGTAAAGACTTGTGCAGGAGTTATGTCAAAACACATTCACTTCAGGCACGTAAAGTACAAATGGGCCAGGTTTTCAGGATATAAAACTGGGGCACCTCTTATGCGGCTGAGTGACCCCTAAAATTAAAGGATGAGACAGGAGCTGCAGCAAAACTCTAAGCAGATGTAAAGGAAAGGTGTGAAACAACGGGAAGAACTGGCACCTTGCAGGAAGAATTTGATCTAGGTTCATCAAAGAGATGTCAAGCAGGTAAGGTGGCACAGTAAGCAGCTGAACTCATTTGGGAGAGATAATTGGGGCAAGAGAGACTGAAGATAACTAGCAGGACTGATGAAAGATGAGACAGATGAAAGACTGGTAGGGCAGAGAATTGAATGTGAAGGTTTTGGGACACAGGCAGTGAACAACTGAAGCCCCCACAGCAGACATAAATTTGAACTGGAAGGAAAGAAAAGAAATAACACACATAAGGGACCTCTGTATTTGCAGAAACCTGGAATTTTGGAAGGAAACATATCCGTCACTACCAACCAATGCTAGTGTAAGCCAGTTGGAGAGACGTCCATGGGGTCTCCTCTAGCATGGGACAGTGGTTCAGCAGTCCTTTCTTTAGATCCAAAGGGACTTCTACAAATTTGCACTAGTCCAGAGGAGTTACTGCCTGATCTTTTGTCTTTTTTCATTGAGGTGACTTTTCATTTAAGTTCCTACTATGCTCGAAGTGCACTGGTAGTAAGGGAATAATGGTCAATCTTAAGAGTGAAGGTAGGGAAAAAGCCAGAGATTTCTATAAGATCAGAAAGTCAGGAAAATTGCTATTCTTGACCTCTAGGGTAAGAGAGAAGCGGAGGGAGTCAAACAGAGTATATGAAAAAGCTGGAGCATTTGGATGCTGTAAAACCAAGAGTTAATTCCAATGACTGCGTTAGGGTGGGAAGGTGGAGAATAGGCAAAAGAAGAGAGGTGATACGGAAGTAGATTGCATTTGACATGAGAAGGTAAGCAAATTGAAATCCAAATGAGGTGTGGGTGACAAAGGATTTTGAGAATTATGTGAGTAGTGAGGCCTCTAATACGCTGTTGTGAATATGTGTTTTAGGTCGCTCAACGAATCACTGGCAAAGGTATTGGCTAAAGCAGGTTTAATAAAAAAGTGAAAGCCTAATAAAGTTCATTGGCAAGGTTCACTTTACTGCTGAACTACATAGCTGAAGCACACACAGAAAAATTGGACTAAAATCTAAAATCAATCAAACTAAAACCAATCTAACATTATCCGTATGGAGGTTGGGGATGGGACAAGGTTAAGGATGGAAAAGAGTAAGGATAAAAAGGGATGAGGGGGACCCTCCTGTTGAGTCACAAAGTTCAGAGTAGACCCTTTTGCCAAACTTAGCTCCAGACTTGACCAATAGTTTAGTGTCACTTTACCCTGACAAGTCCTTGCCTGGAATCCAGGAGACGAACAGGACTTTCCACACTTCTTGCTTTCAGATAGTTATTTATTAAGTCTTATCAGAGAAACAGGGTCACAGACGTGACCCTGAACATTACAGAGAGAGTATGCGAGGGAGAAGCTAGAGGGAAAAGCCGAATTATCAAGATTACACCATCTTTTAAAGGTAAATTATCCAATGAACACCTAAAACGGAATATATTTTTACTTTTCTACCAATGCTCATTAAATAACTTTGGCACATGAAGAGGAACTGCGGAATTTTTCATCCAATCCTCTGAATCCACCTTTGCTGCAGAATATGGAGTCGTAGAAGAAGATAAAAAGGTCTAGATAACAACAACAATCCTCCATATTGGCATTTTTGTTACTTATCTATTTACTATTCTAACAAACCCAACACCTCTAAATTTTTCACCTTGTGACAGTCTTACATAATATTCTAACAGTTAGCTCATACTGGTGTACTTTCTAATTCTTCCCAGAGGGTAGACAATTTTTTCCATGGATGAAGGTCAAATACGGTGCTGTCCAGGGGGGTAAAACCCTTCAGAACAGGCAGAGAAATATTCCCTGCACTCTGCACTCCGACAGTTTAGGCCTAAAGTTTTTAACAGCACTTAAACTTAACTGCACTTCATTGATAGCCTAATATAAGCAAGTTAAGCATAGATTCTTTGGAACTTACAATGAGCACGACAGTAACTCACAGGCCCAACTTACTTATGAATCTAATCTACTTAAGAATTACAGCGATCAACACCCCTAGCACATGAGTAGGACAGAGTTAATTCTCTCACCGTTGCTGAGAGGGCCAGGGCCTAGAGGCGTGTGGGTGTGGCTGGGTCGCTGTTCTAAACCAGCCAGGTCATTGTGGGGGGACGTGGTTCCAGGTGGAAGAAAAGGTGAGTGCGCAGTGGAAATGGCACCATTTTGTTCCTTTTTTCCGGAGCAAAGCAGGGACCAGAGCCCTTGGGGTGGTGCGGACGCGGAGCAGGGCAGTCACTGCAAGCAGAGCAGTCAGTGCCATGCAGACCATCCGACTTGGAGGGTTTGTCCATCGTTGTTTCTCCTTGTCTTGGGCTTGGGGAAGGAGGACACCAGCTGTGGGAGCGTCTGCCATATTGTCCTTTGTCTTGGGAAAAGCCGTGCAGCTGCTGGGCTGCAGTAACATCCACCATTTTGTCTTCATCTTGGTGGCCATGCAGAACTGGGTGGGGGTGGTGAGCACCTTTCTGAAAGTAAATCACCTCTTTTATGCACTCTTGATATGAGTACCATTTGCTGTTACTGTTTGTTTTCCTTAAGTCATTGCTTTTTCTCTAGCAAATTGTTATCTCAATCCATGATCTCTGCCTTTTTGTCCCTTTCTCACTGGAGGGGAAGCAGCTGTTTGGTTTTAAACCACAACAATTTGCTGTAGTATATTCACACTTGGCAGACACATACTAAAGGAGTATGGACGCACACCTGTGAAAAATTCCCCCCAGGATCAGTGAAGTACTCATGCTGGATGCCTTTGCATCATTTTAAAGGGTGAAGGGTTGAGCCTTGAGGAGTGAGGTTATCAGCCCAGGCTCCATCGTTGGCTTTTGGCAGTGGTCCTGCAAATAGAGTGAACTTGAGATTTTGCTCACTCGGAGGAGTGTCCTGCTCATAGGGAATTGCTGGCTGCAGCCCTCTGTGGTTCAGGAGAGCTCAGAGGGTCTCACTTCGAACCACTGTTTATAGGATTGCAAGAGAGTTTTCTTTTGTCACAGCAATTTTCCATCCTGGCCACAATTCAGGTCAGTAACTTTCTGTAAAAGTTAAATCACAAAAGTGATGTTACACTTGCATTCTTATGCAGGCAAGAAAAATAGGTTTCCGAGACTGTTCACCAAAAAGCAGGAACTCATTAGCTAAAATTAGTTCCTGGGAGCACACAGTGTTTCTGATAAGCTCAAGGAGTTAACACAAGCTGTCATTCATCAAGGCCAAGGCCTAACTAGCATTTCAGAAATCATAGTGTGGGCCAGTGTTAGAGGGGGGATGCACCACCACATATGAACAGTAAAAGAGCTGCTGCTGGGACACGGCTTAAAACTGCAGAAAGTCCTGACAAACAACAGGGAACTTCTGTGTTTGTGGAGTTAGAGGGTTTCCTAAAACAGATGTTGATGTTGCATTTGAGACTGGATGCAGTGACTCCTCCAAACTGGCCTGGTGTTTATTAGAAGCCGGAAGAGCCACTGCTCACAGCTGGCAGGAAGAAACACCCAGCATCTCCAGTTCTGGTATTCTGCCAGGAAGTTTGTGAGAGGCTGCTTCACCTGCAGAACCACAAGGTGCACATGCCTTGCCGTTTAAAGTCAACATTTCAGCATCAAAAACTGTCATGGCCATAACATGGTAACTATTGGCAAGGGACTCGTCAGGTTCTGAAGAAGATTGTGTCTGTCCTTTGGAAAAGAAGCAGCATGCTAGACAACTAATGCTCAGACAACGGTGAAATAGTTTATCTCCCATTCTAGATCAAAACAGGCAGTTTGTGCCACATGCAGGACTCTAATTGTGCCCTAGATTTCTTTCAGTGTGTGCTGTTCAGCTGGCCCGCTTCACACTTCACTGGAAGATGATGTCTAAGATGTCATCAAGACAATAGCCTAGAAATAGTGACTTCAACTGTCTCTAAAGTACCAGCCCAGAGAACAATTGACTGTGTGAAGGAACTGCATGGCAGTGACAAGCACATAAGTGAGAGACATGGCATAGGGATTAGAGACAATATTTAGATGTGGGCACTTACCTAAGAAGAAGGATATTTGTTAGCTCATGTTAAAAGACCATCTGAAGAGAATGGGACAAAAAAAGGCTCTTAACCAGCTGGAAATCCTGGCAGGATTTTCAGCCCCCCTGGAAAGCATAGGGGGATAATGCTCAGGCTTCTACTGAAAAGCTCTGCAATTGTTCAGTGCTCTTCAGCTTCTTCAGGTGAGTAAACTTCTTTGCTAAGCCAGCAAACTGACTCTACTGCTGTCAAGGCCATGCTGATTCTGGTTAACCATGTGCTGGTTCTAGTTAACTTTCACACCTGATACCCTGAGCTAGACAGAGGCTGACCTCAAGTCTCACTTGTGACCAGAGGTCACACTGGATGTAGATTTTGTGGAACTGGTGGATGATTTTGGTCCTTCTGATTAGACAGTCACACCCATCCTCATTACAGGCCTGAATGCAAGCAGCCCAAACACCACTGTCCTGAAAAGGCAAAGCAGAGAAATGGCCTATGGTCCTTGCCTTTCAGGAAGGCTGTGCTCCAAATGCATGAACAGGAAACGGCATCTCTAGTTGGCTCCTGCTCTTGTAAAGACCACGAGCAAATTTCTCTTCAGTCCTACTTAACCTTTATATAGTGCCACATCTTTCTTCCTTCTGGGGAAGTCAGGTACCTAGATATATTTGAGAATATGAGTCTGGGTAAAGTGGTAACAACTAGGCTGACAAAAATGCTACCAGTATGTAAAAGAAACCAAATTCTCTCTCTTCTCTCTCTCCTGTCTTCTCTTGCCACTCTGAGCTTGGATAGAAAAACTGCTATTTCTATCAATCATAAAAAGCTGAGTTCAAAACACTTTACAACAAGATAAGGAAAAATGAAGCTTACTGGAAATATTCAAGAACTGCCTGGATGCAGGTCTGTGTCACATGCTCTAGGATGAGGGACGCTGGACCCAGTGTGGTCCCTACCACTCTTACTCATTCTGTGATTCATACAGTTTCTATGTGTGATGAAGAAGTCTATCACAGATGTAACTTCATAAGCTCACTTGATTTTAGGACACGTGCCTTTTTGTCTTTTTAAACATGGAATTTCCTACTTTCAAGTCATTAGAACGGCTCAAATTCTCCACACCCTTATATAAAGCTAAATTCATACTAATATTAAATCCTTAGGGGGAAAAAAAAGGAAAAGAACAATAAAAATTCATGCTCAGTGTTAAGGATAGGCCAATGCTTGAGAGAATGTGTTCAAGTTTGAAGGCGGTATATTCGTTATCGTATTTTCTAAACACAAAATAGGAAATCAGAAAGCCAGTGAGACAAAGGAAATGGAGATATGCTCCAGTATAGAGAATACCCAATGAGCATTAACTTTATCCTATAGTGACACCATGAGGAAAAAAAGAAATAGACCACACTAATTTAAAAAACGCATTAGATGCAGTGCAGTCTTCATTCTTCCACTTGTGATTATTGGATAATGATAACTGCTAGGCTGCGGAATGTCAGGCTTGGGCATGTCCTAAGCAAAAATATCCTAAAGTATATAGTTGAGGCTAGCACTACTCTTTCTTACGTTGCAAAGATGATGAGGCTGACAGCTGGACTGACAGCCTCACAGAATCAGACCTAAAGACAGTCAGAATTCACCCGTGAGATTTTTTACCATGAAATTTTGCAGCTTCAGTGCAACCCACAGAGAAAGCCAAGAAGATAATCAGTATGAGAAGATGTTCCGGACACCAGGAGAGGATGTTCTTGTTATGAGACATTACGTGTGTACAAGGAAGAACTTGCGGATGATATGTAACAACTATACTTTTGCTTGTATAGCTAATTGTTTTACTGCTTGAATGGTCATTGTTTGTTAGACAGCCTTGTTACTGTTTGCTAATCAGCCAATCTCAATAAGCCGCAGCAATCGTGAAGAGGTATAAGAATAGCAGTAGAGAAAATAAACCTTTTGCGGCTTTGGATTACAAGTATCTTGCTGTTATGTCCATCTTGACAAAGCCACACAAAGACTAATATTCTTTTCTTTAATTTACCTTCCAGACAGTATGTAAGTCTATAGAAGTATCAGTGGTGGATTAAATGAACAATTCTGCATTGGAATTGAGTGAATCTACCAAAACATACAAGTTTCTGGGAATGCTGCGCATGAGTGGAAGTTAATATAAAAAAATATTAGATCATTCACCGTGGCCATGTCTCTGTAACAGCCATTACATTTAACTCAGTTATACTTACATAAAACTTGAAGAGTTAACTAAGCTAAGTACCTCAAAAACCTGGAAAATTGAACTGACTGTTTCGAGTAGTAGGGAAAAGAGACTATTAAAGTGCCAACATTATCCTCAGCCCCTGATGCGGCAGGAAAGCCCTTTGACAAGAAGCACCTAAGTAATTCCAGCTGGTGATATATACAGCCTGCTCCATAGACTAAGAAAAAGATGGGGGGAAATAGTCCTGCCAATCTGACTTTGGGAATATCTGTTTCTCAGCCAGAAGTCTACTCCTTGCATGATGCAATCTGCAAGGAAACAAAAAGATGAGTATCTATTGCACCTGAAGGTACAGATCGCCTGTGTTCAATACTGCACGTCCTAAAGCCAATCTCATAGGAAGGTGAAAAGATTTAAAGATCAAAATACACAGTACAAGAATGAAATTCTTCCTGATCTGCAGGTGACCAACAAAACCTCTGAATCCTTGTATTTCATTACAATCCCTCCTCTAGAGCAGACTTATGCAGACCTGCAGCAAGGCGCCTTATCAGAGGGTCTCTGAAGTTCCTTTCTGTACCTATTTTTGGCTGAGGCATGCAAAGCAAGGAAATAAATATCTTAGCTTTATAATAACCCATAACATTTGAAACACACAGAACATCTGGAAGCATTTAAGCAGAAACAGAATGTTTTGCTGAGATGTTTGTTTAGACTCCATTTTGCATAAAGATGTAGGACTTAAGAGCTAATTCCTTTGTTGTATATGATTTTACAAGTTTGTTTTGAATCAAAATATGATGTGATAATAAATCAAATTCCTTTAAGAAGTCTAAAGTTCATGTATTGACAATGATACATTAAAAACAAAAATAAAAATCATAAACAAAACAATTAGAAATACGTCAGTAACATTTGCCAAAACCAGTCTCTCAAAAAAACCATAGCAGTCAATAATGCCTAGAAAAATTCTGTGGTGCTCAGAGTAGACTCTACTTTTCCATATAATCTCAAATCTGCCATTCCACTGTCTGCCTCAGGACTGACTTCAGTTCAGTAGTTGCCTTGGTCACCTCTTTAAAAACACCAGAACTGCTATGATTCACAACTTTTTGGAAATTTCTTCTTTTTCTAAGGTGTGATGAATTTTAACAGGTGTGATTCAAAGGACTCTTCATCTTATCTATTGCAGAGAAATGGCTGTTTATCATTTGGACTTGGTGATTCAAAATTCTTTCATTTGAATAAATGCACCCTTGCAACCTGTTCTACTAAGATTATTTCCAATGCCATATTTCCAACATCATATTTCAAAACTGTGTCACTGTGATCAGTGGAATAATCTTCTTTTTGTTAATTACATAGGTTTAATATTAATCTCTCATTTGCTTTGCTTATTGGTATTTCACTCCTTGGTATAAAAACCCTTATCAGTTGCTCTTATGCTTCGTAATTTGCACTCTAAAATATTATAATCATCTCTTTATATATTTGTCTGTGTTGCACTGCAGCTTAAACACTTTTTTAAAAGGGATGTCGTGTAAGATTACGTCTCCTTCAGCGGGTTTGGTGGTGTGGTGGCTTTTTTCACATCTGTGGAACTGTGACTTCTTGGACCTCTTTCAAAGCTTTCTGGCTTTAACACATCCTACATTACATCTGTGCTCCCAACCATGTCAAAATTTATTTGCTGGAATGATTCCAAATCTATAACTCCCTGATCAAGGTGATACCCTGTTATACAAGGAATATGCAAGCAGAGTACAATCAATGACACCTGGAAAACTGATAATTTTTTACACCTTGAAATTGGTTTCATAATAAAGATTTCATAAAGGTTTGCTTTTCAAGAATGTCTCTGCTGATCCAAAGCCAAATGTGTGGGTGTTTTTCATCTCACTGTAGTTGATTTAACTTGTAAAAGGAGACTTAACTTCCTTTCTATAGTTCCTCTCAATTACATAAACATTCCTGTGAGCCAGTCAGTAAGAGTTTATGACAGATTTAGAGCTGCTTGGTGATAATTTATGAGTACTTTATGTTGGCCTGATTACTGAAATGTTTGCTATATGGCTTCATTTGTTTAGTGTAACAAGAATCTGTTGGGGAACAAAACAACTCTGAAAGGGAAGGATAGATTAAGGTACTCAGTTTTCAAACTCTACTCAGTCCTTAAGGAATGCCAGAGTTATTTGAACATCCTATTCAACATAGCCTCTAAAATCAGCTTAGAGAATGAAAAAGCGAAGTCCATGAATCTGCAAGAGTACACCTTGTGTTTCAAATGATAAGTGAAAAGTGCTTAGCTGCTAAAAAAAGTGCCGCTTCTGCCAGTCACCACAAAAACACCACCACTACAGTTACCTTGAATGCACCACTGCTGCTGGATTATCTGTGCTACTGATCTCTGACAGTGGTTGCTCAAATCTTGTCTTCACTTCCCTTCCTTCCCTTGGACTAAGTCCTTGGGTTACAACACCTAAATTGGCTGTTCTCACTTTGAAGTTCTGACTTTGTTTATGATCATTCCTTTCTTTCCCTTCAAGCAATCTCAGCAGCTATGAACAGTCAATTTAGAAATAACAAAAAAAAAATCTCATTTTCAATAGAAAAAACATTTTGTTAGAACTCAAATGTTGCACAAAACACATTCTGAACAGAAGACACTCAAGCTCCAAGCCCCTTGCTTCTTGTCATAGGTATTAATTCCAATTTAGACATCCAAACTGTGATATATTCTCTCTCACAAAAGCCAAGTTAAGACCTCTTGTATTTGGTTCTAACTGCTCAAAATATTCACTGTGATCAAATTCTCATTTTCCAGATTGGTTCCTGCTTAACAAAACAAACACATTGGCAGATACGTAATAATCCTAAAGTAACTTCTAACCCATCATAGAACTCAAATAAAGAGCAAAATAAGTAAAGCAAAATGGAGGGACAAGCTGCATGAGCTGGAAGCACTGTGGTTTAATTTTTGAAAAGGAGGAGATGTAATTTGTATGCAAAATAAAAATAAATATAGGAAGGATTATAATTTTCAGAGAACATGATCCTAATTTCCTAAATTCGTATTTTAGCAAAAAACCAGCTATATGATGCATAACACATAAATGTAACAGCTTGTTAAAGATCACTCTTTTTTTTTTGCTATTACATGCTGAAGAAACCAGAATCCAGAACATAAACTGAGAAAATGTTCCATTCCACAGAGTCACTTTGTGATAAAAAAACCAAGAATAGTGAAGTCCAACTTTGCTGCAATGAGTCTTCCCCTAACACTACCAATACTAGAACCCTGAACAGTGGAGCCCCTCATTTGAAGGAAGGTTGACATAAGTAATTAAGGACTAAACATGAGATATAATGAGTCGTAGAGGAGCTTGAGAAACTGCAACGTGTAAAGAGCTCACAGCTAGGAGAAGCTTAAGAGGAAAAGCAGATCATAACTCAAGGAATAGGCTTTTGTTTCCATAGCCACCAGAAGTTTAACCCTTTGAACAAAGATATTCCTGGGAAAAGGAGATAAAACAAATTGGTAGACTTATAGCTTATTGCCACCTACTGTGTTTCTTATCTTTTTAACCAAATTTAAATTATCAAGATATGCTATGAAGAAAATTCCAGGTCTCATGAAGTTGAATTGTACCTATCCCTGGCAGGTATTCACTGATACAATCTCAGTGAAAAACAAAAAATTCTTCCACAAGTTCAGCTCGGCCCCTCAACCATTCCTTTGAATGAATGTGTACCCTTAAGATCTTCCTCAAACCCAGTGCTACAGACTATAAAAAAACAGCTGCTGAGTCAAAGTAACAATTTAATAGCCGAATCCTTGATACTGTAGGAAAAGTTTTTTTAAAAAGTAGTATCTGCTGTATAATTTTTGAAGTGGAAAAACTACAACTCTTTGGCTTTGATAAATTGAGAGTGAAACATCTGCAAGACATTAAAGCATCTCTAAATATTTTGAAAACTCAGACACATTCAGGTGACCTTTTTTCATGCTATTGTTAAACATATACTCAAATAGAGGTAAAATTTAGGCAACATTTCTTCTGTTTAAACTCTTTGAAACTGTTCCTCCTCCCATTTCCTAGTTCTGAAACTTAAGTCACATATTGGGGAGACCACACATTTTCTCCAATATCTCAGCTGGAAATATAAAACATATAATTGCTATCCTGTACTGAATATAAATAAACTCCACAGCACCTTTTAAGAAATCGTGCAAATACACTGAGAAAATTAATAGCTACCAGCTTCCATAAGTATATCTTACCTTACTGCGTAGATGCTGAGTGTTCACCCATCAAGACATGATTATTGGCTTCAGGTTGGATTCTTCAGATCAAAATGTTTCATCTGTATTTAGAGACACATTTCCAGTGGCCTATGCCTATGTCTGCTCACTCATCTATTCTCTACTAAAAAAGACAAAACTCTAAGCATTTCCAAGTCTCACATTAAAAATATGCCATTCCTCTCATGTATTATTTCAGGGCTATTAAACCAAAAGTGTATTTTTCAGTCTTTCCTCAATCCTTTTCCCCTACACTACTTCTGCCAAGGGGCTTATAAACAACAGCCAATACTGTTCATAGTATTAAATTAAAGGATGAATTTAAGTGCTTATAACTGGGAAGCACAAAAAGAAATGTTGTCATTGTTACTCTGGGACAGGAAAACTTGCTCTCAAAACACGCTAAGACTAAGATTTCTTAACACTGAAGCAGGAGTTTGAAGCAGCAGGCTACAAAGTCTTATCAACCTAAATACTGACTCTAACGAGGAAGAGGAATATGAACAGTTATTACTGTCTTCAGAGGATATTGCAGGCAAATAATACGATTTTTAGAACTAAAAGAAAACACTGCTATCATGTGCTAGAAAGTACTACAGAAAAGTGCTATAGAAATTATATTTTTATTACAGAGAAGAGTTAGAAGAGTCTAATGCTTTAGAAAAGTAACATAAAAGGTATTTTAAATATCAAGCATACCTCGTGTGCATTTATGCATTAGAAATAACACATGCTTTACCTAAGAAGCATCATGTTTATTTTTGAAGAGTTTGAATGGATAAATTCACTTTGCCTCATTTTGAGTCACTTTAAACATCATGATTTTCAAAACTCATCTGAGTTCATACATTATTGGAGAAACTGAACAAAGCTAAAAATAAATCAGACACACAAATAAATTAAAGGAAGCTAATACAGTAAGAAATTAAAAATACCACATAAACACATGGAATCTAATTGTGGCATCCTAAGTAGTACTCAGAGGATGCCTCTTGAGTACAGAAAAAGAATCCTCTCTAGCCTGAAGGACATGAATCTAACCATTCTCAGAGCACTTCTCCTATGTACAACATATGGTTTGTTAAATGGAAACAAGCACAGGAAGCTAATTTGTTCTGTAAACAGTCAGGCCCCAAGAGAGAAACTGCCTATTGAAACACTTATAAGATACTTTAGCTTTCTCATCCTCCTGTACAAACACACACAGGCAGCTTAAATAGTTCTAGTCCAATTATCACACAGTTGTGCTATATCCCTCAAGTGTAACTGTGGGAGATGATACAGGAAGTGATGAAGCTGTCAATGACACATGCAGACTGAAAATCTTACTCCGTTAGACTTTTTAGGATGTACCCTAACAGTCTCAGCCTAGGCTTTTATTAAATCTATTTGCAAGGTTTCTCATTAAAAAGCCCCCTAGAAGAAAGATTTGCAGAAAGTTAATGCAGAAGAAAAGCCTCTTAAAACCCGAGAAAATCCAGCATCCGTGCTCCAAACCCGCTGGCCCCCACCTCCCAAATAAAAGCCCACACCAATACAGAAATGGACAGAAGCACACCACAAAACAGCTTTGGAAGTGCTGAAAAACACAATCAATCTACTGTCAATCTACTGCAGAGTTCCAGCCACAAACAAGCCTTGTCTCAGCTTAACATCTTACAGCATATTGGCAGAGACAGTGACTATGCCCCATTCCTAGCTTGAAAAAACAAAGTGAAATTGACCACAGAAAAAGAAAAAAAAAATCACACTGGAAGTGTTCAGAGTATCTGGCACCCTCCCTGTTCTCCAAAGAGTACAGGTCATTTGGCTTCTGCTTTTCTTGGAATCACAACAGAAATAAGGTGTCCCAAGACCTCAGAGCTCTTGGGCATCATCATCACCATCTATGACCCCAAATAAATTTGTGCCTCCATAGGAGACACAAGGAAGAGGAAAGCACAAGGTAGACAAATACACCTGAGGGCTCAGGTGTCCTATCAGAGGGAAATACAGCCCCAAGGCTGACTTTTCCACTCCTTGGCATTGCCATGGAGTCTGTACTTGCTATGAAGGAGAAAGGGCAACCAAACAGTTCAGTAAGGGAGCTATGTTCTAGCAGCAATTGCAAAAACATACCTGAATTCTCTGGGATCTGCTGCTATTCTGGATTTACTGGCTTCTTGAAGATGAGGGCAAGTGACCTCCCTGCAGCGTTCTGTTCCAGGAGGGCAGAAGGAAGCACCCAAGTCTGAGTCTCTCAGCCTGGCTTTCCTTGGAAACCTGCAAGGGCAACAGCTTCTGCAAAACACCTCAGGAGAGCAGTGATAAGGACACAGACTTTGTTGTGGGTGGATACAATCTGGGGACCTGGGCCCCATATAGAGACTTCAGTGAATTTAAAAATTGTAAAAACCCCCTCAAAACAGCGCTTTGCACACTGTTCTGTAATGGGCAGTTCAACTGCGTAATTTTCAAAAGGAAGCAAAATAATTTTGGGGCGGGGGATAGTCCTCTACTGGCAACAGGTTACCAGTTCCAGTTCTACCCCCACATTCCAGCCCTACAAGAGATCTATATGGAAAAACCTCAGGCACTAAGTGCACAGTTCTGTTTCAAACAACTGGGTAAGGTAAGAGAGGGGGAAGGAGAACACTGTCGGGGGAGGAATGGTACACTTTCAGGCAATACAAAGCATCCTCTTGAGCAGCTGTATCACACACTGGTATGATTCCCAAGGGAAGAGAAAAAAGAGATATGTGAAGGAACTGTAAGTCTAATTGACAAAGTGAAGAGACTCAAAACTTCTACAAAACTGATAGGCATGGTAAATAGGAAGTATACAAAATGTTTACACAAAAGCATATTATAATTTCAGTTACAGAACTAGATAAAATTGGCAATGCTCATTAGTTAAATTTGAACGTAGACTGATTCATTTTGATCTGCCATTAAAGAAGATAATAGAAGCACTAATGTTCAATCTACATAAAAATTGCTTTTAGCCAAATTCTCTTTTGTTTCCTTTACAATACATGTAACATTGAAGAGAACAGCCAAATCTGAAGATACAGCAAGACCTATTTTTTATTAAACTGTCCCCTTAAATATTTTAAATTTAAGAACTTGCTTTCCTGCCTCCTATTTTAATAATTTTTCACTTGGATTTTTTCATACTTCCCCAGCAAATCAGATCTATTCTTTGGCTCTTCAGACATTTTCATCACTATTTCTCTCCTTCCACCTCAGTTTCAAATACTTACAGCCAACTCCATACTTTTACATATGTGAATGCAACCATCCCAACATCACCTTCTGTGAAGAACAGCTTCCTCAGTTTCAGCAATAAGTACAAGGCTGCTGTGCTGTCATTCTTCCAGAACATCCAGGAATCTAGTATTTATCTCACATTTCTTTAAGTTTCTGTGCTATTTCCTTCCTACTCACTCCAAAATTGCAATTGTCTATGAACTCGGCTCATGCACCATTTGCTTTCTGCATTAAACTGTGATCAGTTTTTTTTTTTCTTATCATCAGAATTTCATTAGTGTTCTCAGAGAAGGGAACTTTCTGCCCTGGTTCCTCATGGGAAATATTTTTCCTGTACCTTTTAATCGGGCTGAGTCTCTAAGTTCAGCCTGACAGGGTCCTGAGCTAAGGACAGCACAGCTGCTGGGATAGAGGGATACTGGCTAGGAGAAGCTTCCTGCTCCTTGGATCTTCAGCTGCTCAGGGGGTACTGATGGGCTCTCTGCAAACTGGACGGTAGAAGCAACTCTGCCCTGAACACTGCAGGACATGTTCCAAGACTTTGCTTTCCCTCTGTTTCCTTTTTCCTCCACACCCATATTTAATACTGTTGCTCACCTGTCAAAGCACTTTCGATGCAGTTTGTAAAGCAGCATTATGTTTAGATGGAAAACAAAACCACAGTAAAAGATGCAGCACTCCCCCTCCATCCCATGTATAAAAAAAACTCACTCAGGAATTCAAATTAATTTACAACTTTGGCCAGTATTGCCTGGATCATCTTTATTAAGTATTGTACACACTTGGAATACAAAACATCGTGGTCTTTTCTATTGAATTTCTTCTCTTTACATTTCTGCCAGCAGTACTTTGATTATACTGACCCGTATCTAACAGCACCTTAGAAAGAGTAGAATTTCAAGTTGGAAAAGAGGAAAAACTGGTGATCATCAAAACCAGGGAAATACTAAGAACGTCTATTAAATTTTATGAAATGCACACAAAAAATACTAAAAGTAAAAATTTCATTATTCAGTACCAGTTGAGATACTTGCTACAGTACTTTTTACAATCAAGTAGTTAGACAGTGTTCTACTGCCAGCTACAAAAATATGAAAATCATATTAATGCTTGTGCAGTTGCTCATAGCAGTTGAGAGGCAATTGAATAGAAAAAGGCTTACTAAGTACCAAATAAAAAATTGCTACCCAATTATTCACAAAACATTTGTCAAGTACAAGTAGTACAAGACATTAATATTTCTACCCTATATTGAATCTATAAATAGATTGTAAAAATTTAAAAGAAAAACATTAAAAACCACAAAATCACATATTACCAGGCAAGAGATCAGCTGGGCATAGAATCCCATGTAAACAAAGCTGACAATAGTAAAGTGTCTCCATAGTATAAAAAGAATGTTATTTCCAAAAGAAAAAAACTCCTAAAATTCACACCTTCTTATAATTTTCAATATGTAAGTTTTAAGCCATTTCCATTCTCATTTTAGCTGGTTAGCTGTACTCATCCTTTGACTGGAAATGTGGCATGGTCTCTTCCACTTCAATTACAATATTGATTTTCAGATTTTGCCTTGAGAAAACAAGACTCAGGATGTTCCCCTTAATAGGAACAGCACATACATGTTACAATGCATTTTATCTCCACAGGTTTAAAGCACAAAGGTTCTCACTGCAAGGGGCAGGCACAGCTGCTGTAAACTGAACATCTGCTCGATTTGGTTTGAATGTCAAGCACCAACGTGGCTGGGTTCATTTTTCAAATGAAGAATGCCCCTGCTTCTTTTCATTCTGTACTAAATGAAAATCTTTGCATGGCACCAAAAATTTTTTTTTCCATCTTACACAGTTGTGTTCATGGCTAGAGAGCATTTAGCCATCAGCCTTAGCATAAAATATAATTTCAAAGCATTATACTCTTATTCTGTCTTCACTGCTATTAATATTAATTTGAACTAATTTCAATAAATCTTAATATAATTTCCTTACAAAATTGGAAGCAACATACTTAAGATGCAAATCAAGATTTAAGGATTATAATAATGCTTAATAAAAACAAGATTAAATTCAAGTTCATTTGAAAAAACATGCATAAAAGTACATAAATATACATGAAAACATCATGAATACAACAATTAAATATAATTCACAGCTTAATGACTGTCAGACAAAGCAGAATTTTCTTTCCAGCTTAAAAAATTAGTTATCTTTGCAGTGTTCAGCCCATTAATCAGAACTTCTGTAATACATAAAGAATACCAAGATTATCAACAGTCACATATACTCTGAAATTAGGGGACACATGTATTGATTTGAGGTTTGTTCCATTTGTGTAGAAGGTTTGTAAGGATTCTCCAGTAGTTACATTCCACCACTAAGAAAAATAATAACAACACACTTTCAGTTAGGTGAAAGAATCTTAGAATAAAATCTATTAACAGGCTTAGCATGGCTAGCCCAGTTGACTGCTTTCACCAAAGAGGCAGAATTAAAAATATAAACAATCTTAAGTAGAATAAGTTTAGGACTAATTACTAAAGGTATAAGGCTTTCAGATGAAAAGAAACTTCAGAAAGACTGAAGCTGTTAAATTTCAAGAAAACATACAAAACAATACAGTCAGATACTGCCCCTTTCCCCATCACAAAATGCAACCAATAGACATAAACTGCAATATGTCCAAACTTCAAAAAATTATGTCTTTTCATATAACCAAATGAATACATGAAACACACTGCCAAATAAATGAAACTATAGCTGAATTAAAAAACTTAGCTGGACACACAATAGGATTGATCATGTAAAAATTTGAAACCATTTGCAGTTTTTTAGTAGGACTGACTTCTTTTTCAGTGAGATTACAATTATTATTTTTTGGAATGCGTAGTAAACACTAATAACAAAGAAACCAAGAAACCTTCAACCACCAGTTTACCATAGTCTGAAATTTCACATTTCTCAGAAAACTGTAGACCAGTGCAAAACTGGACCTAAGACAACCCAGCACAAAGCTGTTATTCCACTGTGCCAGTAAGAAGTCTGTCTCTATTCCTGCAGCATTTGAGTGCAGCAGCAAAATATCACCACAGATTACCTTCAGCTTTGATCACATTGAAAAGCAGATGGTATTACTACTTTTTAGCTTACTCATCTCATGAAATATGTAACATTATACTTGTGTGCAAAATACAGATTTGCAACTTAGAAAATTCAACTCTTTGTTACACGGTTACTGTCTTCAAAGAATTAGTCTGACAGCATGTCTAACAGCTAGACACTGACCAACAATCAGCTGAACTCCAACCCTCTGAGGGGGAAACTTCATCACCTGTCATTTCACATACATACAGGTAACACACACCTTTCTAATAACAGGTATTGGCTATCACAAGGGAAAAAAAACCAACACAAAACCTCATGAGAAATTTAAAATTATGAAGAACCCATTCACAGACTGAAAAAAAAGCCACCTTTTCCCCTTCCCTGAAAAAATATGCTCAGTAGATGCCAATGAAAGACTGATGAAAACACCAATTTCCTCCAAAATGTCTTTTGAAGACAAGTTGCAGAAAAATCATCACTTGGAATTTCTTCTGAATTTCCACTTATGACAAAATTTAAACCTCAGTATCTCAAAAAAAAAAAAAGAGCCTGATACAGAGCATTTTTCTACTCATTATAAAGAACACAATTGCTGTCAAAATTGAGTGGATATCAAGGCAGACAAAAATGATCGGGATCTTTAAAATTAAAGATGTTAGGAAAGGACATTGCCAATGAAAATCTGAAGTCAATAAAAATGGAATGTATGGAGTTTGAAAACGAACCTGAATTCTTAAAAGACTTTTTCAGGGGACTTGCAGATATGAGAAGTGAAAAGTGCTAGACTGTCACAAAAATGAAGAAGCTTTGTGTTAATTAAAATGCTTCAGGTTTGTTTATTGAATTAGGCTTAATTGTCAGAGTATTGCCATTTAATTAGGTATGAGAGGATATTTTATTATTTCAAGGCTTACCTTAAGATAGCCTCCAGATGACACAAGCATTTTACTGTCAGGAGAAAAGGAGAGGTCTGTTACCCAACCCCCATGCGTTGGTTCTCCTTCATCTACAGTGACTGGGGAGCAGAAGTGAAGTAATGCACCTGTTAAAACATCCCAAATCTAAAAGAGAGGAAAGATTATTTACAGAAGGAAACTTAACAGGAAAAAAAAAAAGACTCAAATAAGGAAACCTGAAATGTATTTTTCTGTATTAGAGAAAAAAACCAAAAACATTGCAAATATGTATTCTACTTGAAGTGACAACGTAATTTTTAAAAAAATCTCATCTCAGAACTGTATTTTATAGAGGATTTAATCACAATGCAATTCACAGTCGAATTATTATTAAATCATGTGAATCAGTTCCTTAGCATTCATGGAACGTGAATCTATCAATATGGTTACAAACTACTGCCCCATGTGGCAAACTGCTATTTTCACCCCAATGTTCACCACAATGCTAAGGAATCAGACATGCAGAACACAAACTATAAGAACTCTTCTGTCTGCGAACTGACAGTCAACTGATTTATAAAATAAACACCAAGATTAGAGCAGTACCCTTATTTCTCCTTTGTCATCTCCAGTGGCCAATAGTTGGTTATTAGGAGAGAAAGTGCAGCACCGCACACAGGCTTCGTGGTCTTTCAGTTCATGAAGAACAGATGAACTTTCAAAGCTCCATATCTAAATGGAAAACATTACAGAGAAGTGAAAAAGACAAGTTCAAAACCAATTATGACTTCTTTCTAAAAGGCATTAGCATTAAGAAGTACATAAGACTTTTCATACATATGCATATTTGTATGTGAATTTATGTAAATATTTTATACTGTAGAGTCTAGTTTTCTTTTATTACCTGAATCACACAAGAATGCCCTTACTACAAATTACTGAACTGACTGTATGTATCTTTCCTTGGAATATACATTTTAATGAAACCTATTCATTTACAAGGAAGTTTAAAGCTGTTCACAGAAATAGGATTCATCAATCACTTGAAAATTGTATTTTGAAACTCTAATGGAATACTTTAGGAATATAATGGGACAGCCTCAGTTCACTACTTTGTACACCTGCCTTCTGAACCTATGAACAGAAACTTCACTTGATGTTTCAGAAATTTTTCTTAACTGTACAAATTAAGAATGTCAGGCTATCAACAAATCGATACAGAGAAATAAAGTGTTCTGCACAAAGCTGTGCACTAAACATGCATTTTATTTGTACAGAAGCCACTAAGCTTAAGTTATATTCCAAGATCAATTGCAAATGACTGCAACAGCTTTAGAAATGTGTTGATGGATATAGGAAATTTAAAACTAGAAATAAAACAGGATAACTTAAATAATCACTAGTTACCTCAAAATGAAAAATACAGATTACTTTTCAGGACAAATAAGGCATCATTTTTATCTCTGTACAGAAGGTAACCAACCTTTGCAGTTTTGTCAGCAGAAGTAGATGAAAATTTACTACCATCAGGTGAAACAGCACAGGAAAGAACAGCACCTCCGTGACAAGCAAAATCTTTTTCGGAGTTTCCAGTAGTGATATTCCAAACCTACCACACACACAGAAAAAACAGGTTACTTTTTTACTGCAGTAAAAAGGTTAAAACACTGGTATCTTACACAATATATAAGAGATAAAACTCAGCTAGATAGTTCTAATGTGGCCAACATTTTGTTATACTCACTGGTATAGTTAAAATACAACAGTGTAGATCTTACTAAAAATAGAAAACCCAAAATTTTGTCTTAAAAGTCAGCTGACACTTTACAACTGATTCAGTAAAATGTGTGTCCACAAAGTGCAGGAAATACCAAATGTTACAAGAGATGGTCAAATGTGTTTGGTGTGATTTGTCAATTCATGACCTTTTACTCACCTTAACAGTTCCATCAAATGACCAAGAGAGAAGTTTTGAATTTTCCAGAAGTCTAAAGTCCTTGATTGCTTCCTTGTGCCCTCTTAGAAACACGCATTCGCTCAATTGCCAATTCCATACCTAATCATAAAAATCAAATTTTTTTTTTTTTTGAAACAGCAAACATAAGAAGCATGAACTAACATTTTTATTTTTAAGTAACAGGACTAATAACAAGTTCTTATGGCAGTGGTGATTAATTAAAATGTCAGATATTGAAGTGATCCATAACAGAGATGCTAAAGATTGAGGGTGCCATAGTATTTAATGGTCAACCTATGACAGAGTTCCCTATACCACACATATAATCTTATTTTCAAAGTGAATTTGATACTTAAAATTCACTTGTAATTACAAAGAAAAAGCAAACCAATAAATTTCCAACACCTCAGTAGTTTGGTGTTTTAAACTTTTGATTATTACAACATACAGACTTATTTCATCTGGCAGACCTCCTATTTTGCTTACTTAAATTAGATTTCTTTTATATCTTTAAAGGGTACTTTTAATGAACTGCCATTTTGCTTTGCCTTCTTATAACAAAACGACACTTCTACTTTTAATTCGACTATTCACTGAAAAAGGATTGAGTGTAATTTTTTTCTACAGAAGCTATTAAGCATCCATTTATTTTAAATGGCAACGATTTAATAGTTTCCAGACGAGCAGGTTTCCTGCAACAGGGTGAACAGAACAGGGGGTTTAAGAGAGGCACTGCCCACCAGAGGAAGCTGAGGGCCAGCAGAAACGGGCCAGCTGATGCCTTGGGATCCTCCTCCTGGGTCTGTCATGGGCAGACCCAGGAGGAGGATCCCAAGGCATCAGCACCCAGGAGTGTTTTGGAGGTTTTATTGGAACTCCAGGTTCAGCTGTGGGGGCTGAAGTTTCCTGAGCAGCTGGACACTTGCTGTGGCTTAGGGATCCTGGCAGCACTCTGAAGTGCTCTGCAGGGCAAACTAAGGCTCAGCACGCTCAAGCCGAGACACGGATCCTTGCTGCAGAACGCACCCCTGAGGTGGCTAAATGCTAACACAGACACACCAGAATACACCTCTGCAGCCAGCCTACCTTGCTGAGAGGCACAGGTTCCTAATTTGAGCCCACATTAGGGCAGCCACTCTATTTCCAGCTGGTATTCAGCACTGCACTGGACAGGGTGGGCACACCAGCCCGCTCAGACTTTTTGTATCATTCCCCAAGACAGTGGAAGCAAGCCCACTGACAGACCTACAGCATCCCAAACCCTCATTTCAGAACTGCTGAGTCACCTTGTTCAACAATTAATGTTACTTTTACTCTTCTCAAAGCCTTTCCATCATCCACAGCAGTAAAAATAGAAAACCTGTAATACTCATTATCACATAAGGCATAAATAAAAGCTACACTTTCTACAGTCCCTTTGCCCCTGGATGGAGCAATACAGAATACAGTAGTCATTTACTGAGTTTACATTATCTATAGTGTAAAAGCTCTTTAGTTTAAGTAAGCTACAGCATTATCTTTTTAAATATTGCCCAAACCTGTATAACTGAATCATGAGCACTTGAGATGAGAGTCTGACAATCAGGTGTAAATCGACAGTGCTGCACAGATGTCCTGCAGGCCTCCCAGGACTTCAGAACTTTCCCATCTGACAACTGTAGCACCTTTACAATGAAGAATGCAATAAATGCATTTATTTGACACGCTTGAGGAAAACAAGAACATGCAAATTCTTTTTTAAGTAACATGAGATTGTAAATACACGATTTTAAGTCACTGGATTGGAACAACCAAAAATTCGTATTAGCTTAGTCTGGCTAAAATGAAATTCAGAGCTGGATTATTAGCATTAACTTTAAGTTTAATTTAATTTAGACATCACTCACAAATGTAAATTGAATTACTATACTGAAGAATACTACTGTACCAAGTCATCCAAATGACATTTATTTAAAAAGAAAAAGAAGAATGATTTCCTACCGTTTTTAAAATCAAACTTAGAATTTAATACCTTTATTGTTCCACTCTCCTGTCCAAAAGCTGCAAATTTAAGATCTTCACTTAAGCAACAGCAGGAAATGGGGGATTCTTGGGCTGCTGTCTGCAGAATAATATTGTCTGTATTTCCATTGATAAGCTGTAAGATAGGAAGTTGATTAAGTTGTTAAAATATTCTAAAATTTAAACTTAAATAAATTACAATATAGAGCTGAGAATGCCAAAGGGAACAGTTACAAACTTTAAATTCTGAGTTACTTTCATAAACCACTTGCCTTGAAGGTCCATGTTGCTATCTCCATAAAATGGTCTCTGAACAGGACAAGTTTGCAGATAGAAACTCATCTCAGTATTAGAAGGCTTTTTAAATTTTGCCTGACTACAGGAAACAGTAAATCAAAATGCTACCCCCAAATTTCAAAAACCATATAGACCAAGCTTCAGGCTCAAATTTACCTTGCCAGCCAGATTAAACAGCCCATGTCAAACAGAACATAAAATACTTTAGGTGCATCCTGTAAGCATGACTTTAAATCCATTAGCACACACAATATACCAAGTCCCAACTCAGTATCACCCTCAAATCAATTCCACAGGGGGACAACAATCTTTATAATACCATAATTTACAACTGAGTTTAAGTTTAAAAAGCTATCAGTGTGAAGTGTTTAGAAATGAACACATTGCACATCAAAGGGTGAGTAGGACTCCAGTCCTGAGAGACTATAAATTACAAAAGGTAAAGCATCATGGTTCCATGAAAAACTTTGAGAGATGTGATAGCAGAGGTATACTGTTAAATCACTGTAGACATGCAATTTGTCTTTTCAGTCAATTTCTCTTCCTGTGCAAGGGTGAAAAATATTTTCTCTTTCTACCATCTTCTCTCCTGAGTCTTCCCTCATGACTGCACGTCTACAGGTTGTCAGAGTGCCGTATTTAGGGCACAGAATCTAAGCACCATCTTTCTCTAGGAAATGGTTCAAGTAAAGTTATGACAGAAATTACTAATCATGAACACAGACATCAGGTGTACTAATTCAAATGAGACTACACCATCACAAAGCAGTTGCTACAGATGTTACAATTCAGAAAGATTAAAAAATAAACATCCTAAACTGCTCCTGAACATAAATAGGTGTAGCTCCCTTGGCTGTGCTTTCTCCCAGCTCTACACTGAAGCAGATGAAAATCCTATTAACTTATTTGATTTATTAGAGAATCATGATTTGAAAAAGGGTGACATGAGTGCATCTGCTACCACGGAATAGAAAAATACACTTTGGATGTTGGTGTACTTAGCACTTGGTGTGGCAGGGCTGTCCACAGTAATCAGAGTGTAGTCACTATTTCCTTTAGCACAAATCTAAGGCTATAGGCAGTGCTCACACCTCCAGCTGCCCCAATCTGAGATGATTCCTTCAGCTGTTACACAGAGCTCTGAAGCTTACATTTGCTGTGTAACACCTGGTCTATAGGTGCTGCACATGTTACACACTGCTGTGCACATCTGAGCCACTTGGAAGGCCCACAGACACCCATCATGAAGGGAAAAGAGTTCTGTTCCTCTGCATCCAGACTCACTTTCAACATCAGTGTAGAAATTTCCCCCCAAAACTCATTTTTTCACTTACTAAACTAGGCACAGTTTCCAGATATAAAAATGTTATCATACATTGAGTCATCTGCTACAGATTCAACTCTTGAAAGCCAAGAACAAGAGGTTCTTTCAGTGCTTCCTCTGTTTCCTACTGAGATCTGCAAGTAACATTCACATGTACTAAAATATTGAGAAATAACAGCTTACTTGTAAATGCTTCTGATTGTAGATGGCTAAAATCATCACTTCACCATTGTGAAATACAACATCTAGTTCACTTTTCAGCACAGCATCAGAAGACTTGCACACCTTCTTTGTTTCCCAGATCTGTTGAGGAGCACAGTATTTCATTAGCTTCATTAAAGAACAAGATGTAAAACCTGCTGAGTAACAGCACCTGTAAACCAAAGACTTATAAACTTGCAAGTAACACTGATTTTTTTAAAACAATGAAAATGATGCTTCTGCTGTTTTTAATACTAGGGAAAGTTGTGCAATTACTATAGTGATTCCAACAGATGAAACACAACTATTTTTTCCAGGCTGACTACAAGACTCCCCTGTGTTTAGAGTCATAGCTGTAACATTTAAAGTTTTCTAATCCAAAGAGCAGCACTAAAATCCAATTAAAAAAATAGGAAGTACAGATTTCTTACTTCAATTGCTCTCAAAATTTCAAGAATGTATGTATTAACTTGGGAGAACAGGAAAGGTTACTTACGTAGGTAAGATATAGTTCTACTTTTACAGGCTTTAATGAGACATTACAATTACAAAAATCTATCCTAAATATTAATAAGACAAATAGAACTAACAATGAAACATATCGAGTCTACTAGAATCCTCAAAAAGCTTCAAAATTCCGAATTCAGATAAAATGTAAAACAAAGCAGAAGGTTGTAGTTACTCTCAACTTGTCACCAGATTTTAAAAAAACATACAGAGGAAATTTAGATATACAGTAAATAGCAAAAAAGCCAGCACATTTTACTGTATATGTAAATTATTTTATAACAAATATTTAAATTTAAATTGACTATAAGCTTACATGCAAAATACGTAAGTATATTTTTATGTATTTTATATGATATATGATTTTAAAATAAACAGCTCCTTAAATTAATAACTTAATAACACATATCTAAATTCAGATATTTCAAAAAAGAAAAGTTATCTTACACGTATTGTCTGGTCATCAGATGAAGTCAGAAATAAAGATCCATCTGGTGAAAATGTCACACAGTGAACCCAGCTCATGTGTCCTCTGCAATATGCCACCTTTGATAAAGACTTGATATTCCATAACTACAACAAAAATATAAAAGAAAAACTCAAATGGATTTAGATGGCGTTTACAGCAAAAACAGTGCAAGTACACTTAACTACTATGTCTTCTAGTATTTTCTTAATTCTTATTCTGAAATCAGACGTAACAAGAACTGTGCCTGCTTATCACATTTCAGTGGTCAAGGAAATTGAATCAGCAGCCTCTTTAACTGCTATTATTTTAAAAGACACAGGAAAAAGAAATCACAGTATGAAAAAAATACAAGTTCAACTTGGCCATGTAGATTGAAAAACCAAAAGACCCCAAACAACAACAACAAAAAACCCCAAACCAACCCCAAATGTGATATTTGTACAGACCTACTTCAGCCGTGCTACTCTCAAAGTTATTCTAGATGTTTCCTTCTTATGTACCAGCACACAGAAGGAGAGAGGATTTGGTTTGGTTTGAGCTAAGCAATACTCCTGAGAGTGACAAAAGTAGCTTTAGATACACTTAGCAGACTAGTCTAGTTTTAGATAAATGTGGGTTCCATTGTCCAAAATGAACATGCAACTTTAAAACATTATTTCCCAGCTGATATTTTAAATTTAAGCAGCAAGTGAAAACTAAAAAGAATGAAGCACACCAAAAGCCTGCTAAAATAGCTACATTTGTTTTATCTCTGCATACAAGAAAGTATTAGGACAAATGGAACATTTTAAATTGCGAGTAGTCTTTCGTGGTATATCGCAATCGCTTACCTCAACAGAACAGTGAGACAAAGCCACTGCTACTAACTCATCCCCAGGACAGAAGTCACAGTATTGGATTGTGCTGTGATGACTGACAATGACTTGAGTTAACAAACCACATGTTTCGGTATCAAAAAGCTGTGAAGACATAATTACAATAGGAACCCCGTTTGAATGATTTCACTACTGACAAATAACTTATATGCTCAACACCGCACATTCATGAATTCAGAAGGTATTTTTCTTAGTCACAAGTTTGTCGACCACATATTTTTATTTACACACACTTGAAATCAGGCACCTTTTATCTGAAAGATCTTAATGGCCTGGAATTTTATCTGTAATCATAATTCCTACATTGTAATACCCTACCTCCAAAAGATTACTAAAGTGAGGTACTCACCAAAAGCTTATTTTTGGCTACCACCAAAATCATGTCACCATTTCTGGACCAAGAGCAACATTTTACTAAAACCTCCACATCATCTGGTTGCTCATCTGCATTTTTGAAGAAATCTTTTATCTCAATACTTTTCAGTTCATTTCCTGAGCGTGCTTCCCAAAGCTGCAATAAACAGGAAATAGACACAAACTCTTTTTGCTGATGTAGGTACAGAATACAACAGGAGAGAGCTCCCAACTACTTCTTAAGGAAAAAGGGCAGGGAATAAAATACAGCAAAAGCCCCTTGTTACTTTCCCCAGTCAACAAACAGCATTAGAATATTCACAAGTACAAATGACTTATATATAAAAAAAAGGAGAAAAACAAATTAAGAAATAAAAACAAACCACAAAGAGGATTATGCTGTAGCAGAACCCTCTCCCTGGGTTCTTCACTCCTATTATTCCAGCAACAATGCTGCCTCAACTTCTACTTAACAAAAGAATAAAGCTAAAAATAACACCTGCCCTGCAACTCTATAAACAATCGACTCACCCTGAGAAATCTGGTATACATCCAGCTTTGCACCTTAATTTTATTGAGGGACCTGCCAAAAATCTACGGAATATTTCTGTCCCCTTCACCACATTTTTCCTTATGAACAACAGCTATAGCAATCCTTCTTTCTTGATTTAGCAACTACATAGAAACATAACAGTGTTTTAAGAATTGCAATTCTGAAATAGCATAATTCTGTTGCAACTAAAGCCAATAAAAATAATACTTACACTCTCAGAAAAACACAATCCTCTCAGTTCTCTTCTAGTGCATACAAGAAAATGGCACATGGAAATTGCTTTTAATTTTTATTAAAAAATCATCTCCCAATGATTCATTTTCAGAGATGAACAGAACTTTCAATTACCCTAAAAACTTACTACTATTTCTGGTTAAACAGTTTTTAATCCCCACTCAAGTTTTCTTATCAAAGTGCATTAGGGGGCAAAAATATTCAAAATGAGGCTATGTAGAATTTATTTGCAACTACAAGCAGTCAACTTTTTTCTTCCTGGCACTGGACAAGCCATTTCAAAACCTTGCATTACAAATGGGACCAATAATCAACTGTTTCAGGATTTAATTCATTAAATCTGATCATGCAGACACAGAATTTTCTTATACATATTTTGCATTTGATACAAACCTCCCCCTTCTGCCATCATAACAAAGGGCTGATTTTAAAATATACTGTGTACCTTTACTGTTCCATCTGTCGAGCAGCTAGCAACATATTCATCATTGGGTGAAAATCTGCAGTGATTGACAGAATTTTCATGACCTATCATTGTATTTCTACAGTATTTTTTATTCAAATCCCAAATCTGTAAGAGAAATAAACATATACATATCACCATATTTATTAATTATTCAAAGACAGATCATTCATGCTCTTCTCAAAATCATGCACTGGCAACCAAAACATCACTTTTATTTTTTCTATTTTTTTTACCCACATGCTCATGGACTGGATGCCATGTCCCAGGCTACCCTACAATTTACCTCTTTCTGGTAAGATGCATGAAAACTATTAACATCAGAATTACATAAATCTAGTTAAAACTTTCTGTACAGTGCAGACAAGGCCCTCAACCAGCCCAAAATTTCTGAGTTTCCTCAGACTGAGAAAAAAGCTTTGTCTTGCCTCATTCCCTTTCAGCTTTGTAAATCAGAATTAGGTAGCTTACACACATTAACAAAAATGAAATCTCTCAAGTTACTCTTGAACAGTCTGAGTATCATCGGGCCAAAGCCCTCACCTTCCTGCCCTACCAACAGAGGATTTGCCCATCTCTCCTTTGCTGAGTATAAAAACCCCTATTCAGCCTTGCTGAAATCTGATTACAGAGCTGTAGTCAATACCCTTGATCTGTTGCCATGTCTCTTCCACCATTAAAAAAACCCATTAATTTACGGTGTTTAGATATATTTATACATCAGTAACTACCCTGTTATGACAAACAGCATGAGAATAATCTCCACCTTTTCCACTTACTTTGATGAAAGTGTCATTGGAGCAGGTGGCTAGAAGGTACTGACCACTTCTGTTATTGAACTGGCAGCAATTGACCTGCTCGGAGTGTTCTTCATACACACACCTACACTGGCCTGTTCTTGAATTCCAGATCTAAGCAGAATTGAAAGATGAAAAAGACTTTTAAATACATTTGAAGTAAAAAATCTGGAAACTATGCTGAAATATAGATAAAGTCCTAAAACTTTCTTAGTAACACCTCAAAAATATTTAATCTAATATATATTATAATTAATATATTATAATATTAATATATAATATTATTAATAATATTAAGTATTTTTTTAAAAATCAAGACATTATGAAGGGAAAGGTACTAATTCAGATTAGAATCTGATAAACTCTGGAATTTCAACAAGATTTTGCTCCTATAATGGTAACAGAAAAGAAGCATTAAAAAAAGAATTATGGATAGATTCCATCTCATGTTATGAATAGGACTGGGCTCACACATTATGTTCTAGTTAAAAAGAAACATCTGATAATACAGATAAAATAAGTAGTTAATTCTTCATGTATGATGTTAACATTAAGCATCTTTTATATTATGTAACAAGTGGGTCTTTTCTGTTTGTCAACTATTGAAACATGCACATAATATTTAAGACAGTTTAAAACACTTGTAGTCTTAAGAATCTGTGCTGAGTTGGTTAACAGNTCTGATTACAGAGCTTGATCTGTTGCCATTGATCTGTTGCCATGTCTCTTCCACCATTAAAAAAACCCATTAATTTACGGTGTTTAGATATATTTATACATCAGTAACTACCCTGTTATGACAAACAGCATGAGAATAATCTCCACCTTTTCCACTTACTTTGATGAAAGTGTCATTGGAGCAGGTGGCTAGAAGGTACTGACCACTTCTGTTATTGAACTGGCAGCAATTGACCTGCTCGGAGTGTTCTTCATACACACACCTACACTGGCCTGTTCTTGAATTCCAGATCTAAGCAGAATTGAAAGATGAAAAAGACTTTTAAATACATTTGAAGTAAAAAATCTGGAAACTATGCTGAAATATAGATAAAGTCCTAAAACTTTCTTAGTAACACCTCAAAAATATTTAATCTAATATATATTATAATTAATATATTATAATATTAATATATAATATTATTAATAATATTAAGTATTTTTTTAAAAATCAAGACATTATGAAGGGAAAGGTACTAATTCAGATTAGAATCTGATAAACTCTGGAATTTCAACAAGATTTTGCTCCTATAATGGAGCAAAAAGATTTTGCTCCTATAATGGTAACAGAAAAGAAGCATTAAAAAAAGAATTATGGATAGATTCCATCCCATGTTATGAATAGGACTGGGCTCACACATTATGTTCTAGTTAAAAAGAAACATCTGATAATACAGATAAAATAAGTAGTTAATTCTTCATGTATGATGTTAACATTAAGCATCTTTTATATTATGTAACAAGTGGGTCTTTTCTGTTTGTCAACTATTGAAACATGCACATAATATTTAAGACAGTTTAAAACACTTGTAGTCTTAAGAATCTGTACTGAGTTGGTTAACAGAAATTAGAATTATTAGTTTGAAAAAAAAAAAAGGCCTTTTCCTCATTCCCTTACCTTGACTTTTTTATCACTTGAACAAGTTGCTACAAATTCACCATCTGCAGAAAAAGCGCAACAGAGTATTTCATCATCGTGGGCATTTATCTCCAGGAGTCTCTCTCCACTTTCTGCTTTGAACACCTAAACCAAGGAACAGTAACACCTTGTAACTTGCAGACAATTTTAAAACACATGTATAAGTTTCTTTTATCATCTCTAACAGCTCTCTTTATGTAAGCTCTTAAAAAAATGTGTTGATTTCTGAAAGCATTCATAATTTCCTGAAACTATGACAATAACATAAAGTTCTGCAAGGATGATAGAAATTGTAATAGAGAGAATTAGTGAAAACTGATTTTAAAAAACATTTCTTTCTACGCCCACTCTTTAAGCCAAGAGCCATGCCCTGTCACAGTATTTTTTAACAGTAACTGCAAAACACTATTAAGAAAACCTAAGTTATTCTTAAAACCACAAATTCCAGTTTTATATGTATGGGATACCGATACATATAAAGTAAGAACTTCAACAGAATTGACGATTGGAGGAACAAAAAACCAAAAATAAGTAGGAAAAAATTGAAAGGATGACACACGTTTCTGTCTCAAGTTAGAAATGGGCAAAGAAAAGACATTTGGGGAAAAGTGCTACATATTAATCAATTTCCTCACATTCTGGGATTTAACTGTACAATGTGGGGTGGGCAAGGGGTAGAAATCAGGCCTCCCTTTCCACCTTAGGTTACATATTCTTAATTATTAAAACAAACCACAAGGTGTTCTTTACAGAACTTTTCAGATTATTTTTTTCTTGAACAGGAATACCAATGACAAATGGTTGATATTTGTTCAAATAAGAACTTAAGTACTGCAGTAACAGGAAATCTACCTTCACAGTAAGTTCTGCAGAATATCTGTTCTTAAGCTAGCAATCATTTTTTTAAGTAGCCTCGAAAACTGAAAAGCTTAAGCCATAATTAGAAAAAACACAAATTAGTTCAAAGTTTAAACATTGAAAAAGGATTACAGTTATTTTTCCTATTATTTCTTCAATGAAAGTTTAGTCCAAGTGCAATTGCAATCCACAGATTTTTTTGGGTGTAAAATGAAGAAAAAAATAAGCAATCTGCAGTGTCAATAATGAGGCCATTAAGTACGGAAGCCCAGCACAGCAACTGCAGCAGAGCATGAGTACATTCACCAGGCATCTCCCTAAGTGGAAGCCAGTATCATAATACTGAACAGGCCAGCAAATAAAATAAGCAAATAAAAAACCCAGTAACAACACATTAAGTAGCCAAATGAACAGCAACTTAGTATTCAACTCCTCAGGCATCCAAAACAACACCAAAGGTTTGCAGCAAATTGGTTCTTGTCCCTTACCTTTGGCTGTCTGGAATATGGGTACTTTACCAGGTTACTGGCTGGCTGATTGCTAGTTTTCTTGAGAGCTGGCTGACTCCCCTCCAGGCAGACTGCTGGCAAATTTATATTAGTCACGTTCCTCTCGGTCTCTTCTAATCTGCTTTCTAAGCCCTTTGGGCCTGTTTCCAATTTAATACTGTCCTCAGTTTCAGGGGTTTTCTCCACACATGTACTTCTTTTGCATTAAGGCATTTTACTGATTAAACACCCAAGTGGCGTAATGTCCACTACCATCCCATATAAATAGTAAAGCTGTACCTAAAACATCTTACTGCTCCCAGAACTGCATAAGGTTTACTGTGACTGGAAATAACATTTTTTGCAAGCAAGTATTAAATAAGCTGGGGTGCATTGCTGGGCTGTGACCTCTTCCGTATCATCTCACGTTCACACATTAGGGCAGTGAGGGTATAAACCCTATTATCACACCATTTAGCTCTTGAAGTAGATAACTGTTTCTATTCTAAATACGCAACTTGATGTTTATGCAGTAACATATCCTTTTCAATCATTTGCCTCCGACAATGATCTAGATCCAAATATTCCCACATAGCAACAGAAGAAAAGTGACAGAACTGTTCAACAGATGTTTTCGAAATGGTGCACAGCATCTCTTTTGACTCATGCACAGCTATCTTACCTGAAGTGTTTTATCAGCTCCACATGATGCTATCCTTTGTCTGTCCTTAGAAAAGCAGGCATGGTAAACTGCATCTCTGTGTGGACGAACAACCAGACGGTAGAGATTTTTCAAGGATTTTTTATTTCTACAGGGTAAGACAATGATTTAGATGAGTGCCTTTGTATTATTCAAAATTGTCTCTAAGAAGATTAACACTTTTTCATGCATCTTGAGCAGCAAGCTTTATAACAAACAAAACAACCAACCCACTACTCCTTACCTCTCAGCTTTCATGCTGAACTAACAAAGGAAACACAAATTCCAACATTCACTCAGAGGTTTATATTGTGCTCCAACAGTTACAGCTTAGAGATCAAGAAAGATAACATTTTTATCATCTGAAATATGCTATTTCCAAATATAAACTTTTTCTTGAGAATTCTTGTTCTCCTGCAGGAGAACTCTTCCTTTCCAAGCATATTCAAAAACGTTTGTAAACGGGTTTAGATCTTCACAAATTTTCTTAATTTTCATGACAATGGCTCAATACTTATCACTAGAGAGCTGAATAAGATCTGTGACTATCACTGCTTTTCAATCAGAGATTGGGTACAGAACTTAACACACCTCAGCATGCCTCCCTCATCCAAGGTGAAAACCCTGAACTAACTGGAGATTGACTCTTCTGAACTGTGCAATTTCCAAGCAGTTTTGCTAAATAAGATAACCAAATATTCAAAGAGGAGACTAATCTGCCTGGCTCTTACTATAATAATTGCTTGACATGGAGTCACTCTGTTTTATAAGCACCAAGTACTACAAATATCAGAAGAGAAACATCAAACAGAATCAAAGAGATTTACATGGTCAAGGATGACTATTGGACAAGGATGGGAAAATGTTTAAGATCTGCATACTGTTTCCTGAAACAACTTCCAAAAATACAATAACAGCAAAGAATTGTTTAAATAGGAGAAATTTCAAGTTTGTATAGAGATTAGTTTCCCATCTCGCTACTTTATAAAACTTTGCAAGTTAGCACAAATGGTCTCCTTTTTAAAGTCACAGTTTACTTTAAAACCTAAAAACGTACTGTAACATACCCAATACTTGCACTACAATTCTAACTTTAAAATAAAGCTATTTAAAGTATCCAAGTAGCCTATTTTCATCTTTGCATTGGTATTTAAAAGGAACAATAATTGAATACAGAAGTAAATATATTACTCAATTTATTTTTATGTAATTATTACTAAGTTGAGGCCTTACATATCCAGGCTTCCCCTTCTCCCACAAGTTCTTGAAAATTATTACAGTTCCTTTTCCCAGAAAAAAACCCCACCAGTTCTTACAAAGATCCTTTTATTACCACACATTGTATTTAGTTGTACATTAAATTATTTCCTTGGTCGAGGGATCTGCATATCAGCAGATAAGACTGCAGCTACTTACATCCACTCCAAATAAAATGTTCCTGTTTCCCTTTGAGCATGTAGCTTGGCTTGTTGATACACCTCTGATGTCTCTGGCTGGCAAAGACCCAGCTGGATGATGTCAGGAAACGGCTGCCGTCCAAGAAGGTGCCCATTTAAAGACAGAAATTCCTGGAAATTCTCCCGCACTGTGCTATCCTAAATACAGAGCAGATATTTGATAACACAGATTTATCTTAGGATTTATTTCCTTGCTTTTGTAAATTTCTATACAGCTAATACTCTTACAGAAGCCCTTACCTCTATTTTTCTATTAAGTTCTATTAGCAAGTACATACAATAGATTGAAATATTTCATTATCCTATTCAGAAAGCATAATATCCTTATTTTTCAAACAAAGAATATTGGCAATAGTGATTTATTCAATAAGCAGTGTGGAATGTCAGAAAGACTATTCCAAGTGGTCAACATAATTCTACAGCTCCTCAAAAGCAGAGTACCTTATGTACCCACCCCTAGGTATTGATGACTATAGTTACTGAGTTCCATGGCCAATCACTCACACACTGAAGTTAGAACTGAAACAGAAAGCTGAGTTTCCTTCATTTTTATCTTCTCCAAGTCAAAGTTCAATTTAATATGGGTTTCATGCTTCAGTTTTTTAAGCTTTCTATATACTTGCCATATACATACATCCAACAAAATAGAAAATTATATTTGGAAGTGATTGATCATTTACCTTTTAGTATCATACCTTTTGATCCAGGATTGAGCTATATTCTACATATTCATGGATCAGATGAGCAGGGCCTACCAATTCTGTTTTAGCTTTAATCCAATCTAAAGAAAACATAAGATCACGGAGCTCCTAGAAGAAACGCAAATTTAAGTTCAGAGCATAAGTTTCACAACAGAATCTACTGAGGGGGACAAAGGAAAACACAGGAACTACATTAGGTATGTAATACGCTTGGGACAACTATCTCTAGCTGAAAACTCATGCAATTTGCTGTTTCCTGCATCTTAATTGTTCAGGTATAAATTCTGTGTATAGAAGGCTAAGTTTGTTATTTTAAACTGCTCTTTAATACAGCTAAGTCAGAGAGGAGATGGAGGTGCAAAGCAATTCTTGACTTTTGCAGCACACAAGACCTGCTTTTTAACTCTGAAAAAGCTTCTTCTAGGAAAGATCACTGTTAATAATGACTGTTGATCTTCCTAAGAGATGCTGAAACTCCTAAAACCATGGGTAATGATCAAGGGAGTCCTGCCATAACATCTTTTCATTCCCTCAGTGCTCTGGGTTGTACCATATCAGGCCCTATGGACTTGTGAACACTCAACTGATCCAGCCAGTCCCTTACAATTTCACATTTGTGCCCACAAATGAAAAGTCCCTGTTCCCACAGTCACACTCCTCCAAACCAGGGGGCTGGGCAGACAAGGTCTGTCAGCATGATTAAAGACTCAGGCAAAAAAAGGCATTGAACTTTTTCTTTATCCCTGTTAGTGAGATGACCATCTCCAATAAGTATTGGTCCAATGTTCTTTAGGCCTCCTCTAGAAAAACTGCTTAGCAACAACACTGCACAGGTTTAAAGCATATTCCAATTTCAAATCAGTAAATACCACAAGGATTAAAAGATTATCACGGTTAAACAAAGAAAAGGAATACATCCCATATTTATCAGTCTTCCAACAAATAGAAATCATGTCTAAATAATGAAAATTAAGTGATACATATAATGTAAACTCTCGGAAGCATATAGTCATAACGAGCCAGTTTAAAGACCTCTGAGAAGCTAATTCTACAAAATGTAGAAAAGCTGCTAACAAAAACATTTTCACCACACATTGAAACTAAAGAAACTAAGATAATGAAATAAATATGACCCAAAACACCTGTATTTGTAGCCAACATTAATTATGAAGGTTCCTATAAGAGATAAATCCACAAAGTGCATTATATAGTGAGTCAGATGAGCCATCTTGAAAGAAGCTCAGATGAAAAGGTTTGAGAACATGTGAAATAAAGCAGTTAACAACCAGGACCAAATGCTATTCAATGCATTTGAAACTGAAATCCAAGTGAAACTACCAATTATTAATCTTTCTGCATGATTTGCATCTTATACTAGCTCAATATCTAAAGAACAGTAGTTGGCAAAAATGACAGCAATTTTTTAAGATGCCAAGATAGTCCTGGAAACAAGAGACTTGCCCATCTAACTCTTGATGGGCTTTTTTTGCTGTTGAAATCAGATAAGGAATTTTTACACACAAATCTGTATGACATAAGAGGAAAAAGCTAACAAGACCTCTGAAAATAAAAAAGTAACTAACTGATTAAGTTCTCTGATGAAATCAATTTACTTGTATTATTATACAATAAATAAAGCTTGGGTTTTAAAAAAGGTTTAGAGAAGACTTCTTATTAAAGCTTCTTAAAAACGAAAAGAAAAACACAAGCTATTATGGTATAAAATAGGAAGTCTTCTCAAGAACTGGTTGAAAAGACAAGATACGAAGGGTAGCAATAAAGTAGTTTTTGTAAGGGACGGTGATTATCAGAGGACCTCCTAAAGACTCTAAGTTGAGTGTTTATCCAACTGAACTAAAGTCTGGGGAAAGAGAGGCTCAGCTGGGAAAGGGTCTGGAGGGAAAAGCAGAGGTAAGAGTGGGTGAAAAAGGAAAGCAAAGGACACCTGTCAGAACCCACCTGCTGCATGTTGGCACCTGCCATGTGATATGCTAGAAAGTTATACCAGTACATGCAATCCTCTTGAGACAGAACAGGTGTATTAAGCTTGTAGTATTTCTTGTACTGATTTACTATGTTTTTATGTAGCTCCTGCAATGTGAAGAAAAACAGACTTTCAGCATAGAGGAATTATAACTAGTATTATGATTACATTGTAAATAGCATTGAAGAATAGTATTATTTCTCAACTGTAATAGATCAACAAGTGAAATAAAAAAGCTTACCTCCCAAAATTGTACACCTAACCTAATTTATTGCTGAAGACTTCTCCAGAAACATTCTCTGGATATTAAAAGACAAAAGCAAGCTGTTAACCTTCCTTCTCAGACTGAGATTAGTTACCAAATCTCTCTTCCTCTTAAATGTGGGTAGCCAACAAAAAAAGGACCCTTACATATGTAGATTTAAAGCAAGTCAAAAAACTTGCCTTTTCTTCATATCTACTATTTCTGCCTTGTCCTTTAGAACTGAAATTGAGTCCAACTTACAGGCCATCTTCCTGAAAGTACTGCCTTAAACTGAAAAAAAGGGAGCAAGAAGCATTTCTCTGCATTAAAGATGAAATTTCCTATTCTGGTAGTATCTTGATGTCTTTGGAATCAACAGTGGAACATTACATCTCCTACTGGAAACATCTGATAGAGAAATAATGGATATAGAGTCTTCCCTCAGTTTAGTCTCTTAGGTGCAAATGGAACCATCAAGAAATCCCTCCACAGTTTCAAGTTGAAAATTAGTATTTTTAATTAATCAGCCTTATGTTAAACTTAATTTGGACCTATGCTATGAAGCTACTCAGGATACCATTTAACAAAGCAACATTTTCTGAAAAATGCCCAGCTTTGGAGAATAAAGTTCAAAATCTGTATCAGCTGATATGCTACCTGAAGCTGGTTGCGATTCTTCTCTGTGAGAAAGTCAAGCTGAAGATCATGTAAATAATAATGGAATGACTTCCCATTCCGATCACAGAACAACAGGGATTTGTTAACAAATTCCTGTAGTATATCTTCAACTTCTTCAGTTTCCATATCCCAAAGAATACAAAGAACCTAAAAAATATTAATGCATTAACGGAGAAGAGAATCAGAACCAAGTTGTAATATGATTTGTATGAATATTATAAAAGGATGGCAATTAACTGACAACAAAATGCATACTAACAAATACAGACACATTACAAAGGGTAATCAATTCAGTAAGTTACTAATTCCTTCATACCAAAACACAGGAAAGATTACAAGTTAACCAATCTTTTGTCTATTTGAGCTGATTTATGGTGATCATGAAAGGAGACAAATTCCACATAACAGCTTTCAAACTTTCAGTGAGCTCAACTACAATCTAATTAAAAAACTACATACAGAATGCACATTAAACTTAAACCTTAGGGATATGTTTACTCAGTTATGATTATTTTAGTTTCACTACTAAAAATACAAGTCATGACACAATAACGGAACAAATCTACCCAATCTAACAATTTTAATTAAGTTACATACTGCAGAAATTATACACAACAACTATAAATTTTAAGAATTCTTTAAGGTTGTTGCTTGTACCTCACTAAAAAAAATCACAAGATTTCTGCACTGCTGTCATTACCTTAGTAGGTACTTTAACATCTTTTGGGAGGATAGAGAGGTCTTTGTAGTAGTCTTTGTAATTGTCATCCAGTTGCTCAACACTTATGGACATTGCTTCATCAAGGGCTTCATAATCGTAAGAGGAAGATTTTCTTATTCTTTTAAACTGCTTATTCTGCAGCTGCCTGAGATAGTACTCCCAGCGGCTAGGGAAGTCTCGTAGTAATGCACCTATTAAGGATATCACAAGAGGGGAACCTGAAGGAAAAGATTAAATCAATTTTAGAGGTCATCAAGGAACACAATCCAACAGCTCATGGTCAAGTGACTGAATCAGGTAATATTCCCAATACACTGACAAAATTATTGAGGTGTGGAGGAGAGACAAAACACACACTCCACGTAGACATCTGCAAACTCACCAAATTTAAGTGCAATTGTGGTGCAGAGGGAAAATAAGTTGAAGGGAACTACTCAAAAATCAACATGAGACTTCTGCTTAGCTTAAAAAAAATCCCCAAAAATATTCAACAAGCACTTGTATTTTACTTAACATACATAGTATTAAAGGATGTTCTAGTCTCTATTTTTAAGTCAAAATATAGAAGAAAAAAAACATATTCAGTGGTAAATGGTACAACAAAGAGCAACTAGAATACCTTTGCATTCTCTTACAAGAGAGTTAGCTTGTTCTGGCAGTTCTGATATTTTCAAATTCACAAATAGGGATAAAATCTCCAGTCCTTTCTCATGTGCTAGTCCACTTTCCACATGAACCTCATATTTATTGCCTAGAAACAGAAACATGGAAAAAATTTCAACGAATGCAAAAAACTGTGTGGAAAACCAAAGTATTTTCCAAGTAAAATCTGGAGCAAAGGTTCATGAGTTTTTGAATAGTATTTTATAGGACTAAGAAGAGTATAAGTTCTTCTTATCAGAATCAGCTTGCATTAGAGATATATACACAGAAAAAAACAGTCTGTAAGTCAACAATTACAAATGCATTATGGGCAGTCACTGCTGACTAGTGTAGAGATAATCAGTCTAACAGCATCAGTGCCACAGAGGTTAATTTATTCTGTTAAGAATCACTGCACTCTTCAATGTAAACATGTAACTTTCAGGATAACACACAACACTTACTTCACAAAGAGCATAAAGTCTTACAGAGCAGAGTTCTAAAACCTGGCCACTTGTGCACAAATTGATAGACAGATTCTACCAGATTCTTTTGAAAGTTCACATGAACAAACTGCAGACTCAGACACATAAAATCTGTGGTGCAGGAGAGGAAACTGTTCCTTACCAGCCACAGCATCTGTTACACTTCTGTCCCTGCTTGTGATGAGAACCTGACATTGATTATCAAATGCTTTTAACACCCAGGAATCCCAAATGTCGTCCAGGACCAAAAGAGATCTAGGGCAAGAATAAATATTTCAGATCAACTATTAGTGCTAATATAAAGTATTGCATTTTAACAATGAAAGAACATTTTCAGAATTTACAAAGTATCGCTGCATATTTTTTATTAGTATGTAGAATATCTTAATAGTATATCCAGAGAAGGGTAATGAAGCGGGTAAAGGGTCTAGAAAATGTCCTAAGAGGAGTGGCTGAGGGAGCTGGGGTGGTTTAGTCTGGAGAAAAGAAGGTTCAGGGGGGACCTTATCAATCTTTATGACCTGCAAGGAAGTTGTAGCCAGGTAGGAGTTGGCCTCTTTGCCATGTCTCAAGTGGAAGGATGAGAGGAAATGGCCTTAAGTTGCACCGTGGTGGTTTGGATTAGATATCAGAAAAAATAATTTTCCCTGAAAGAGCAGTTAAGCACTGGAAAAAGTGACTACATATTCCAACATCCTATGGCCAGCCGCATTTGTAGGTTCCTACATGGAATCTCACCAGAATAATGTACAGTAGACTTCCCTACACCTGCCTATATATGGCAGAGAAGTTACTGAAAACTGTTTTTAAAAGATTGGTTTTAAGGGAGCAAGAAGTCAAAAAGACTAGCTGGCAAGCAGACAAATGAAAAGAAATACCAGTTATCTGTATTCAGTGAGTTTTAGTTATTGACACCTAATCCTACAAATTGTTTACATTTACTACCCTTTTTTTTTAGGGATGGAATTTTCTGCTCCACTAGTTACTGGTTAAATTGTCCAATTCCCACTGAAGCACGACAAAACTTCCGCATTTTTGTTCAGCTAAGTGGCACTTACATCATCAAAGCCCGTAAATAAGGATTTGATCCTCCTTAAGGAAGTGCATACACATCATATCCCACTCTGAAAGATACATTTATGTATTGGATGCCCCTGTCTCATTTTTATACAACTCCTCTCCTAAAACCTTTTTGATAAATCAGAGGGCTCACAAGACTACTATCACAGCCATAAAGGACTTGTTTTCTGTCACTTTCACAATTGAAAATATGCTGGGTGGCATGAATTACAGCCTGATTTTATGTTTTTAATTAATGTGAGCACTTCAAAGTCCTCCCATTTATTACAGACCAGTGATTTTTCTCCTCAAGTCACATCAACAACTCTTAAATCCTACTTAGGATTATTAAAAAAAACCCCTTAAAACAAAGAAAACCCAAAACAAACAAAAAGCACCCCAAACCAACAAATACAAAACCCTGTGATAACAATCACAAGAGACTAAATTCTGTAATTTCTTATTTTAAAGTATATCATAGTTTCAATTTTTCATTTGACTAATACTTTAATCCCAAGAAACATACTGGCTTCAAAATCTGGATCCCTTGTCTAATACTTTATTCCCAAGAGATGTACTGGGTACATCTTTCACAAGAAAGACTTTTTTTTCCCCCTGTACAAAAATGACAGTATTCTACTCCATGTTATCTACAAAGATCACAAGGATCACAAGTATTATTCCCAACATAACTCATGACAAACAGGCTTATTTAGTTTAGCACAGACTTTCCCAGAGAGTAAGGAAATCCTCAACAAATAACAAAAACTATTGCTCAAAGGTGAAAAAAAGCTGTGCAGTGACTGAGAAAGAAACTGGTTTCTTGGCAGTAATTGGTCACATCATGAAAACCTGCTTGCATTTTGGTACCTCTAGACCAAACACTTTCTAAAGACATCGGCTGTCCTGAAAAGGAATCATTTTCTGCAGTGATACACACCCTTTTTTCTGGTGTATGATCCTCACCATATCAGTAGAGCAGTCTACACATACAATGAGAACACAGAAAGTACGAGCAACCCTTATTTCCAACTGTTTGTTCCCATCTTTCACTATTCAATCCCATCTTTAGCTATTTCACTATTTGCTTTTTCAAGCAAATATGACTCCTGCACAGCTGGTTAACATATTTTGTGGACAGAAGACTTACTAGCCTAAGTTAGGAAGTTGGTTAACAACTGTAACCACAACACGGACACCTCAGATGATTAGAACGAAGTTACTCTGCAGAGTTTTATCAATTAAAAGAACAGTGTTTGATTTTACTGACATCACCTGGGGTATTTGCGTAGCATCAGCAAACGAAGACGATCTTTAGCCTCCTCAATGTTAAGTGGGGGCCTTTGTGAAAGAGTACAGTCATGTTCCAATCTGCTACAGAGATTCCGAAGTTTTATTAGGAGCCCTGCTTTGTCCTGTTTCCCAACAGAGATCCAGTGAACTCCTCCTGGAAAGTAATCTGACAAGAAAAGCAATATTAATCATGCTATACATTTTAAATCATTTTAAATATTTACTAGCAACTTACTACCGTAAGTCAGCATTAATTAAAATACAAACCTGTAAAGTCTACTACAAGCCATCCTTGCAATTCTACTATTAACACCAAAGGGTGGTTCTACAAGACCACTCCTGCTTATTTTTAAAGGAACAGACTCTACAGGGCAAGTACCCATAGAAATTTCACACCATCACTGATGCTGTTGTTCCTCCTTTCCATAGGTCTTCCTGCCTGTCCCTCCACAGCCCCTTCTGCATCCATCTAGTCTAACCTAGCACTCACATTTTTAACCCTGCAATACTGCAGGAGTTCAGAGTTTGGGGTGTAAAAATAATCCTGAAACAGTGATCAAAAGCCAGCTACAGCCAGAAGAGTCAGCTGTAGCAGAGGATGCTATAGTATCTATCCCTACATCTTTTTTTTTTTTTTAATGCCAAGTACTACTTTCTCCTCCTAGTGTCCTATGCAAAGAAAAACAAATAAAATAGAAAAAATGCCATCAAATGGTTTCATCTAAGATCTGCTTTAAGCTAAGGCAACACTACCACTCACAAATGCCTACCACTATTAAAATATATGCAAAAGTTAGAGCAAGACTCTTTTAAACTCACATGGCAAGGAGAGGAGTCTGAGGACTTTACAAGCAATGCCCAAAAGGAGTATAACTAGATATATTATTTTGCACTAACAGAAATAATAATTTCAAGTTAATTAAAGATGCATCTACTTGCATAAACCAAAGCAGATTCTAGGGTGAAAAGCTATTCAAAACCTTTTTCTACAAATTAATAAAATACTTAGTAGTCCTAGAGCACTAAATGGTTATGACAGTTGTATGTTGCAAGCAAATACTTCAGAATCACGTAAGAAATTTAGAAACCTAAATCACTTTCAAGATGACATATGATTTTGCACCATACATGTCCAATATGCCTATACCTAGAGTGATTTTTATAAAAACACTGATGTTTTTCTGGAAGTACCTTCCAAGACCTGAGGATCCCGTAAAGCTTCTGCTGTTAAGACAGTCTTCCCACAGCCTGCCATTCCATAAACTGTGACCCAGCCTGGATCACTTCCCAAGCAGTACAGTTTCTTTTTAATAGCATCTACCAGTTTTGGCCGAGTGACAAACACAACTGGTCTCTGTGGTACGCCTCCTTCGCAGAGAATGGTCTTCACTAAAGTTAAGAACAAAAACCATCAAAATAAAAAGTGAGTTCTAAATGTGATGTCTCTTCAGACCCAACACCAAACACATCTTCACCCAAAATAACTAGTGGGCTCCCTCCCCACCTCACGTCCCATAAAAATGCTCTAAAAACTGCTGGACTCAAAACAACAAATACTGAAAAAGTACTGCTATTTAGAAAAAAAATACTTAGCAGGCAACTAGCCCCCTACCTAAAATAGTGCTCAAATTAACAACTGCACGAGGAAAGCTTGTTACATTAATCCCTAGAAGTGAAAAAGAATTAACAGCTCCTGTGGGAAACTGTGGCAAACACAGGAACTCAACATTACTATACCCAACAATCAAGTCACTTTCTCAGCCAGAAGTCACCACACCGTGGATGCAGCAGAAAAGAAAGGATGCTGTGTAAGGCCTTTCCTTGGCAGTTCACAGCACAGCACTGGGGTCCAAGCAAGACTTCATTGATTTAAGCTGAGATAGCACAACTTGCAATAGAAGAGGTAAAGCGTAACAGGAAAAGAAATGTGCACTTCATCTGCCCACTTCATGGCCATATGGAGTGACATAACTGATAAACTCTGATTATCTAAGATAGCCTTAAACTCCACATGCCTTTGACACTTATTAAATGTAGAGTGTCAGTAAACATGGCAGTTAGTCATATGCAGTTAGAAGGTTCTTCCCATTAGAAACTACACATTTATTTCATGTCAGTCAAAGATGACTCTGACGACAATGCAGGTAAAAGTTAGGAACTTATGTAGGGTAACTAAAAGACCTGGTGGAATGAATTAAGCACCCTAATAATTAGATCAACTATTGGAATGTAGGTTACAGATTACTCTTCAAGACAAATATCAGAATTTTGGAGGCTACAAGTTTTTCTGTTAGATTCAACTTCTTTAGTACACACAAACGAGAGTCTTTCTTTCACTTACAACAAAAATGATACCAATAAGAGAAAACTGTGACAGCTTCAGGTCTCCTACCTTTTAAACTAAACATTATTTAACATGAACACTTTCAAGATGACCCATAAAAGTTGTAACTGTTGTAACTCTCCTGCCGTATTACTTAATATTACATGAAATACAGACATAATGACTACTATGTTACTTTAACAAGCAAATGCACCAACTGCTCCTTTTTCATTGGAACAGGTATGACACGTAGTCACTTTCTGAGGAATAAAAAAGACAACTTTATGCTCAAGCACAGGGATTGCTGTAGTTACACTGACCATGGGAAGTCATTCCATCCATTGAACTCTTTCTGTTACCAGATGAGATGGCAGGGATGCCGTCCTGAAGAAGCGCAGCAAGATCTCTGTACCCTTCCTGAAGCAGTGCATTATAAAAGGATCTATATGAATTATTATCTTTTGTAAGAATGATGTTTATTAGCATAGCTGCTCGCTCCTTCCGTGTCTTCTAGAAAAAAAATTAGAACAGGTATTATACAAAACTAAGAGACCTCAGAAACCATTTATCTATCACTCTGTAAATTATAAACTATTTATAGTTACAGAAATAGCCTTTAACTTACCAAGCCCTTAACTCAACTTATGAAGTGCAATAAAAACTGTGTGCTACGAATACACTTTAGAATTTGACAAACCCAGGAATTAGATAGCCAGAAATTACTATTTTTAAAAAAGATGGTAAAATATGTGAGTAGACTAGGAAGATAAATAGCAGTGTGAGATGATTCTACCTGCTGCTTCACTCTCTCCTCCTCCTGTAATGTTAGTACTTCGTCAGAAATCATACGATCCATAATATAAGAAGTCTTGATGTCGTTTTCCAGTGCTTGACGGTTCATAAGCAAATAGTTTCTACTCTTGACATCCATATTTCTTCAGTGTGAAAAAGAGGTGGGGGGGGGGGAAAGAAGTCAAGTAAGAACTGGAACAAAACTTACAAGCACAAGGAGAGAAGTTTTAAAACAGCTTATGAATTTTGGTGTTAAAGTTTGAAAGAGTAGCAAAGCATCTGCTAATTCTGAAAATACAAATTCTTTTCCCCATCCCTATGAATTTATGTTTATGAACACTTTCAGGACTACAAAACCGAAGACTACAAGCTTCTCATATACTAGCAACTTGCTAAATGTCTCTGTGAAAAAGTCTTCTCCCCACCCACTACATCCCTCAATTTTTTTTAAGTCCTCGGATCATGTGATTGGGACAACAGGATGAGAAAGAGGACTAGGTCTCACTGCACGGGATAAACGCATTTTTATCTCCAAGTTCAAGACTCCATACAAGGACACTTGGATCTTAACATGCAATGGAAGAGGGAGCACCCAACGCTGCCACTGACTGTGCTATACCTTCCTTTGTCAGCATCTGACACACGACTCTAAACTTGCATTCTTCCTCCATGTCATAAAAAACCAAATGTCTGAAGAAAACAGAAGGTGAAAACTGACTACAGCGTAAAGGTTTTCCAGAACTGATCAGCTGCTCCCAGAGTCCCAGTCGACCAAAACGCTCTCTCCGGTCACACCCCTGCCAGGAAAGCTCCATAAAATAGTCCAAACTCCTCCACAGAGCACCTATGCAGGTACTTGCGGAAGCGTTCACCTTTTCTGGCACTCTCTCCTTCAGGAGCTACGTAGATGTAGAACAGCTGCCTTTGGATAAGTCCGTCATGGAGCGCCTCTTCTGCCGTGCTGACAGAATTTCCTATTTTCACTGAAAATTACGCACTTAGGAAAGCCTTCCACCCTACCCTTATCGCCCCGCAGCGCGGAGGAAAGGGGACGCGAGAGCTCCCCGGTCGAAAAACGAATAATAATAATAATAATAATAATAATAATAATAGTACCACACGTGAAGCAAATACGAAGGAAATCGCTCCACAAATACCCATAACAAAGGATTAAATCTCACCGTGCCGCTGTTGCCACCCGCGAACGGAACAGAAACCGAGGCGCTCAGACCGCCCGCCGCCGCCGAG
>VZRV01000612.1:1364977-1387236 GCA_013398115.1 Falcunculus frontatus
GCTGGGCTGGGGGCTCGGGCTCGCTGGGGGCGGAGGGGGCGGTGGGTGACTTTGGGTGCCCCGGATCCAGCGCGGCCGGAGGTCCGGGAGGGTCTCTGGGGAGCTGCGGCGCATCCCTCTGTACCGCCCCGGGCTGCGCGCTGAAGCCGTCCTTTTAAAGCAGATCTTTGCTTTGCTCTGTTAAAATCTTTTTCTAACCGCTATTCAGATCTTTTTTTCTTTTTTTTCTTTTTCTTTTTTTTTTGCCTGCACTTTAACTTAATAATACGTGCTCTCGAACCCAAAGATGTTTAAAAAGCTTCAAAAAACCTCATTTTTCTCTTTTGGTGTTTGTTTGGTTTTTTTGGGAAATTAAAAACTTTTTTCCTCCATATTTCAAGCTCAGAGCATGTTTCCTAGTACTGTGACTCAAACAGCACTAAGATACCTGCATGACAGATTAGACTTTAAACAATGCCTTTTACCCCTGTAATTGACTTTGTAAGAATCTCCAAATATTTATATTTTGATATGTGACTAAGCGGCAATGCTGCAAAGCGATCCGAAAAACCAGCACAACAGTTTGGTCTCAAATTATGCTAAAGCAGCTCTGCCAAGGATCAAATCTATTTTAAGCTGTATGGTAGAAGATTTTATGCTTAAAAGCTACACTCTGTACTTCACTTGGTTGGTTAAAATATGAGCTGGAGATTCATATTGCTTCAATCTATTCTGACCTTAATTTTATCATGAAGAAGTTATAGTTTTTCTTTTTTCTAGAGGCACAATTTCATGAATCTTCTGAATTTTTCTATCATGACTTTTTATTAACTGATGTTTGTGTTTTACAGATGACATGAAATCATTACAACAGAACTATTTCTAAATTAAAATTGATTTGCAGTTTTATTTTTAAATTTGAAAAATTAACTTTCCCCTTTTAGTGTGGTGCAGGTAATTTTTTTAAATCTCCAGGTAAACCACAAGTTCGTCAGTGACGTTGCTGATGAACTTGTGACAGTCATCAGCTACAAAAATAAATATGCTTTTAGTCCTTGTGATTTTAAATACATATTTAAATTAGCTTATACCACAGTAGACGAAATATTTCTGGAAAGGTGAAATTAGCTTAAGCTTGAAAAGTCAGTTCAGTTGGAGAAAATATGAAAGCAGTGCTCTGTAATATAGAAAGCAAGTGAAAGTATGATACTTTACAAAAGCTCACATAACTAGGAAGCATAGTAAACACCAAAAGAAACATTTTTGGTGGTGTATTTGTGTACTTAAAGAGCAAAAGTTTGTGTTTGAGGATGTTTAAAAGTAAGAAGTAAAAGCTAGTCCTTTCTATTTTTTTTTCTAGCTCTCTCCTTCTGCTTTTTAAAACCGCAAAATGTCTGAAGTTAAGCCAAGGAAAAAAGGTATTTCTTCATCCAAGACCAATGAAGGTTCACAAAAGGCCGAGAAGCACAGTAATTTTGGGGAGCTGGCAAGTCCCAGGACCAGCAATAATCGGAGTTCTTCTTGGATGGACTCAAGGACAAGTTTGAGTATCATTTCTCTTGCTGTTTGCCTGGTGGTGACCTGGTAGGTAACTCTCTAAATAGGATTTTTGTATTTTCTTTTGTATTCTGTGGGCTGTTTGATTTACATGTTAAGAGAGTGCTTGGGCTGAGTGTCTATAGAAACTTGTTAAAGCCAGAAGGATCAAGGAAAGAGTAGCAGTATTCACAAGCATGGAAACATTGGTGTGCAGTGAGTTACTACAGAAGCTCCATCTGTTACATCGTGTTGAAGGTGCCTTGTTCATGAATTCTAAATACCTCCTTTGGAGACTACATCTGCCTGAAGAGCAACTTAGTCTGACAGCAAGTGCTCGTTTGGCAGGCAATAAATAATTGGACAGAAGAAGTGAAGTAGAGCTTTCTGTAAATAATTTGCTCAGCAGTGTGATAAACTGTTCATCAGGTGGAGTCTTCAAGTAAAGGTCAAATATTTTTGTTAAAGATATTTTAAAATATCTTAGCAGTATCAGGGCCTTAGTTACCTTAGCATGCAGTGTAAAAGCAAAGACATCTGTGGATGCTTCCTTGTCCTACCTCTTCTGGAAGATAACTCCAGTATCAAGACAGAACAGCTTCATTAAATTTTTTTTCTGTCATGTATTGATCTAGCAAATGCTGTGAACACAAATTCCTCTAGTAACAATTTCCTGTGACTCAGGTCCTGGAATACTTAATATATGCTAATTAAGTAATTATGTTTTCTGTTTATTTACTTGCAATTTTCAGGTTTCTATTTCAGCAGTCAGGTCAATTCGCTGATCTGGAAAGAAAGTACAATTTCTTAGAGCAAGAAGCGGAAAAAATCCTGGATGTGGGAAATAAAGTAAACTTAATTTCTGAAAAGGTAATCATTAACATCTTAATTGGATAATCTTTGGTGAACATTTGTGATTGTTCTACTTCATTGTTATTTTGTTAATTTAACTGACTGATTTAAAATAAGTTTTCATAATGTGTTTTACTTGCCTGTGAATAGGCATTTAGAAAGTATTTCATGTGACAAAGCATGTCAATCCGTGCCATTGTTCCAGTATGTGAATATAGTGGTTGTATATCAGTGTTATTTTTCAGAAACTAAACTATTTTTAAGAACTTACATATATGCACATTTCATTCTACCAGTCCTCTTTTGTGTGCAATTCTAACATACATTGATTTGAGGAAAATTTACAGGCATTTTGATGTAGCAGACCTGCTCTAAGAACATGAAGACATAATAAAGTGATAGATAAGAAAATAGGATAGTAATGAGAAATATATTACCACGTGTGACACTACCAAGTAGAAAAGCTGTGCTGGCTGCCGAATTATCCCCGATACCTTACAGATAATGATGGTGGCACGACATGGCTCATACCAGTGATTTTGTTTCAGCACTGATCTCAGAATAATGTCATTTATACATGATGTAATTTGGATATTTATATACTATACTTCAAATTGCAAAATGTTGCATGGGATTTACTATATTTTGGACAACAAAAAAACCAAACATGGAAAATTGCATATATTCTATAGAAATTCAACAACAGACATGCATTTTTCTCCATGACTTTTTCATGCTAGGTTAACCAACAATATTTTAAAGATGAAACATGGAAACGCATCATGGAGGAGCTTTGTAGCAAGTACAGTGGCCTTTAAGGGACTTTATTCTCTCTTAATAAATGGAAATGGTTTTCTATTCTTACTTTTGTTAAGTAGACACAGACATTGTTTTGTGTTGTAAATGCAGCTTGAGTCTTCTGAAAGTATCCTGCAGGATGCTGCCTCATCCGTCTCTGTGATGACTGAGTTTGGGCAGGAAATATCTTCTCTTCATAACATCATAAATGATATTCAGAACAGTGAACAGACTCTCTCTCTAAAGATGCAGAGCATTAATGAGAAGTTCCAAAATGTTACAAATTCCTGGAGAAGAAGCCTGGATGAAATGAACACAAATGCTAGTGGTTTAAAATCTGAAGCAAAGTTCATACATACGGAAGTTACTTCCAAAATTAATGAAGTTGACCAAAGAATTAAATCCCTTTCAGAAAGAGTAAGAGATTTGGAAGACAGTACAGCCAGAAATATCAGAACACTAAAAAAACAAGAAGATGATGAATTCTCTAGAGTTGAACAAAAGTTGAACTTGGATGCAAAGTTGGTTGAAAAGCTGAAAGAAGAACAGAATATTCTGGTAGCCAAGGACACAGACCTGAGTCAGAAACTTGCAAACTATGAACCTAAAATTGAGGAGTGCAAGACCCATTTGCCAACAATTGAAAATGCTATTCATTCTATTCTTAGATTGTCAAGTGAATTGCTTGGTATGGAGAAAAAGATACAGGACTTGAAGACCCAGCTGTACGCTGTAGAAAATGACATGCTGAAAACAGTTTCTGATACAGTGGCAGTGCAGAAGGCTCTTGAAGGCCTACAGTCCAATGGCAGCTTGTTCAAAGTGCAGCATGAAATAGCTGTTCTAGAAACAGCACCTGACATAACAGTATCTTCAAAAGCAGAAGTAACTTCAGAAAGCTTTAACTTAGAAAATGACCAGAATGGGGATAAGTGAATTTGGACTTAGGTTTTTCATTGATGAAAAAGCACTTTTTTATAAATAATGTGATTTCAATGTATGTCAAGGATAGCTGAGGTATTGTCATTGATCTAAAGAGACATTGGAACAGCCTGGAAGGCTAAGAAAGAGGCTGGAGAGCAAGACAGTAATACTTTGTTAAAGAAAAGGAATATTTTCTTAAATTAAGGATTATTTTCAGCTTATTTATTAAAATATGTTTTTTTATTAAAAATTAATTTGAAGCAAAGAATTTAGATTTAAGGGGGGAAAAGGTCATTTTTAGTTTATATTTAGTTTTCGCTACTTAGTTTTTGTTGTTGCTTTTTGTATTGTGTTTCATGGACTTGTAAGACAGTGAACAATTAATCACTTATTTCTCAGTAGAGATAGCTGTACCTTGCTTTTAATGTATTGTACACCATAATGGTTTTGTGCTGCGGGAAAGCACTGAATACATTTTTAACAGCTGGAGCTTAGATACAACACCCTTACAGAAAACACTAGTGAAGTACTCCCTACTGAGAACCTTGTTCTGGCATGTATAAGCAGCTGGTATTTACATAGCAGCTGTGTTACCATTTATTTGTTTGACCCCATGGAACTGGCCTCCTTAGACTTCATCTCCAGCCTTTTCCAACCTCCTAAAATCGCTGGCATTGTTTTGTTCTGCCATTGAAGTCACTGAACTACACGTAGACTGAAGTTCTTATTAACAGACATTCTGTTAGATTCTTCTTCCATCATTTAATTTACATGTTTGGCTTGGTCAGTCACTGTATTAGTGCAGGGGTTTTTTTGGTTTCTTGTTTGGTTTTGGTTTTGTTTTTTTTTTATTTTGTGGGGGTGTTTTGGTGCTTTAGAAAGAAAGTTTAACGTTTTCTTCTGTAGGATGTTCTTTGTCAGGCATTACATAGTATGTCTGGTATTGCTTTGCATTTCAAAGGAAAAAAAAAATTAACAGTGTCACTGACATGGTTCAGCAAACTTTGGGAAACAAAGAGCTGCAAGAGTAATTAATGAAATCAGTGGAGTTACATGCTTGGGGGCAGGGAATATCCAGTTTATCCACAGACCTACTTGCACATGATGTAGTACTACCTAATAGGCCTGATAGTTGTATATTGAAATTTGGACCTCAGGGACAATATAAATCACCTGCAGACTTACTGTCTTGATAATTTTGTATTTCTCCTTTCTCAGGAAAGGAGATTGCTTAGTAGAAACAGTATGAACCCACAACATTTATGGCTTAATCAAACCTAATTTATTCTCGGTTTGTACATTCATTTCTCTAGAACTCCACTGCAATCCTCACTGAACGGGTAACACTGCCCATTCAAGAGACTATGAAACCAGTGTTTCTCAGTGTTATAAAGCTGCGTTGGTTTCATATAATTATTGCTTATGTATAAATTTTGGATTATATTCATATTCAAAATAAAAATATATTGTAGTAAATTTCCCTATCCTGGTGCATAATCTAATTCAAAATAAACTGCTCCTCCAGAAAGGGTACAGAGTAAATACTTTAATGTTCCATGTCGTATTAGGAAAAACTCTTATATAAAGAAATGTTTTTTAAATACTTTTCACAGGTGTATTCCAGTTCTAGTGTTTCTGCTTCGTATCTTTTTGGGGCAGGGTGGCTACACTGCAGTGGTATGACCCCTAGTCTAATGTCTTTCATCAACCTCAACCCTACTGAAAGCTGAATATACAGGAGATTCAACATGAAATCCTCATCCTTAGAGGGCATTAAGTAGGAAACAAGCACAACTTTCCACAACCTAAATTTTGGTCTTTTACTTTTGAGCAAACAGTTCTGAGCTATTGAGGAACGACCAGCACTACTGAAGAGTTAAAACTATTTGTTTCTGTGACGATATTTTTACTATTAGTGTCCAGAAAAGGATTAATGTGAAACTAATTCTAGCCTCTTAGAATGTGTTTCAGTTTGCCTGTTTGGTGGTTTTTTTCTCTCCAAGTTCTACCCTGACTTACTGGGGATTGAACAGGATAGTATCACTCAGGTAATTTCCTTTTTTCCTCTCAAATTTGAAAACCAAGAACCAATCATAAGAAAAAAAAAATAAAAGAGTGAACTAGCAAATCAAGACAAAAATCCAGCAGTAGCATGAGTTTTCCTTCACTAAAATAGCTTCTATGGAGACTTAAGAATTCTTATCTATGGAAGAAGATTCCATTTGATGACTTGTGTTTCCAGAGGTCACCTTGGAAAGTCATATAGCACCTTCTTGTAATTTTTTGTTGTAATAGAAGAAGTACTAACATTTGTTATGTATACTGACAAGAAAAAAAATTGGTTGTGTTGGAACAGAAGTTTAGAGACAGGGTTTGCACTCAAATTCTAAACATCAGAATAGTAAGATATTTCATCATTAAAGTATAGCTTGAATTTTGACGCTGAGTTGTTAAGCTAGAAATATTTTTGTATCCCTCTAGTGTGAAAAGACTTGGAACTTAATGAAACAGCTGGAAGATCTTCAAATAATTTCTCACATTAAATATCTGCAGGAAGATATTCATACAATGAAAACATGGTCTAGCAGCATAATTAAAAAACAGGAAGAAATGGAGAAGAATTTAACAAGCCTTTTCCGTGCAGTTTCAAGCGCTGAACAGAATGCAGCTTCTGTAGCAAAAAACGTAACACTGACAATTGTGACAGTAAAAACTGACGTAAGGCGCATTTCAGGCCTGGTCTCGGAAATGACTGCACTGACAGATTCTTTGCAAACACTGGAAGATAAAGTAGAAAAAGGTGAAAAGGCAACAGTAAAAAATATAGGTGACCTCCTTACCAGCAGCATCGACCGAAGTACAAAAATACAAAGCCTGGCATCCAGTAACGCGAGAAAAATCGAGCAAATTAAGACAGCACTGTCTGAATTAAGGAGTGATTTTAACAAGCATTCTGATAGACTTTTGAATCTTGAAGGTGACAGAGCAAAAGTTCTGAAGACAGTTACATTTGCAAATGATTTAAAACCTAAGATGTACAAAGTTAAAAAGGAGTTTGCCATCTTAGAGCCCTTAATAAATGACCTAACACTGAGAATAGGAAGATTAGTGGAGGAGGTGTTACGACGGGAGAAGGAAATTGCTTTACTGAATGAGAAACTGGCCAATCTAACAAGAGTTCAAACCGAGATCAAGGATGTGAAAGATGAAATAACTAAGATTTCAGACATTAATTGATCACTGAAAGGTCACTGCCTAAAGGATAGTGTTTGAGGACTGTTAACTCCATCATGTGTAGTACTGAGAAGACAGACAATATTTAAAGGCTTCATTTAGAAGCACACCTAAACCTGAAATTTGTCCTATTCCTTTGAAAAGGACAGGAAAAAGTCATACTTATTTCAAGGGAAAAATAATAATGTGAACAAAAAATTATCTCTCTGCATGTATTTGTCTTTCTGAAGAATGACAGATGCTATATTTAATAAATTGCTTGTTTTGTACAGTAAAGCAGTGTTAAAGAATAAAATTATGTTCTTAGCTTTAGAGTTTGCTTTCATGAAGAAAGCAGGACTCAAGAATGACAGATGTCCCGTTTTGGTTTCCTGCTCCAAAGGAATAAAATTGTGGTTTCCAGCTAAACAAGAGGTAGTCAAACAGCAGTACCACTTTGTCTCAAATTCACTCAATGATTTTTGTAAGCTAGTTACTTTTAAAATAATATTTAACAAGATCAATGCGGTGAAGCAAGAAATGCTCAGAAGTATTGCTGTTGCCTTGTAAAAGTTTGTCACATTTAGATGGAATAATTTGTATAAGGCTTTGTGTGAGGCTTTATAATAGCAATGAAAATTACTCAGTGTAGCACTGTTCTGTTCTTTAAAACACAGAACTCTCTATAGGGACAATGCTCTGAAAGACCTACTAATGCTGCTGATGGTGGCTTTATCACAGTGTCTGCTCAGGAATCCTAACAGTGTTATTCATCCATTATTTCTTAGTCTGTAAAATACTATAGTGCCAGCAGAATTTCCAAAGAGAAGCTACTTATGTCCCAAAAGGTTACTGCTCTGAACTACTGGGACTATTTCGGTGCTGAAGAACAACAGATCTGAGACATCTGAAAATTAAGTAGGCTTACAAGATAGTGGGAATGGTTTTAGCAGAGGAAGGTGGGGGAGGGAAGTGCATTAAATAGGAATAAAAACTACTATAAAGATCAATTAGAAGCGATACAACAACTCAGAAAATCACTGTAAATGAATTTATATTAAGAAGTGTAAGTATACAGTAAGGCCTTTGTAACTTCTCAGTTGGCCATACCTGAGCATCTTGCAACTACTACACTCTTGATTGTATGGAAGATAAAAGCATTCCTCTCCCTCGCTATTCTCATTCAGCATTCCATATCTTTTGGTCTGCTTTGTGTTGCTGGACTTCTGTACCTTCTTTGCTTCGTTGCCCACAGTCAGCCTCAAATACGCTGTTTAAAGTTTTCCTCTTTTTAGTATAGAGGAAAACTCCTCCTTTCTTCTACCCCTTTTCAGTCCACCTGACAGAGGGCAAGAACAACCTGTCAAAAGACAAGTTTTCCAACCCTTGTCCCTTTGCTCTTCCACACAGTTAAGTGAGCCCCTAAAAATAACCAAATGGCATTTGAAGGAGACAGAAAAATTACGGAACAGCCATGCTAAAGCATGCATTACATATCATACCTGAAAGAATGTATGTACACATGCACATACACTTTAGTAGTTTGAGGGTTACCTAATAAATACATTGTGGATTAAAGGCATCACAGGCTACAGTAATTTTATTTACTTTGTTTTCAATTTTATGAATGCATCATTTGTGGTCAGTAGCCACAGCCAGTAAGAATCTGGATGGACAGAACTGGAGAACTGGAAGAGCAACATCTACACAAGTGATGTGGAAAATGCATTCCAGCTGCACAGTTAATCTGAGCAGCCTTGACACAGCAGAGAGGTCTGTCTGCATGAAAAGAGTCCACTCTCTCCTTGGAACAGTAACCAGAAAACAAGCCAGGATAAACAACTGTGGATTTCACTTTCAACCTCCAAATTCTAGAACACAGCTCGCAGTGAAAAGCTGAGTGTACAGTCCTGTGAGTGGTCTCCAAGGGAAGTTAAGCACGCAAAAAATGTTACAGGACCATTCATTTCCCTTTCCCTTCAGAGGTATGCAGACTTCCCCCCCTTCTTTCCCACTGTCCCGGTTTAAAGCATTATAATCCTTTCAGAAACTTTTCTTGCTGCAAGCAAGACAAAAAAATTAAGTCACAATGGTAAAGTTTACTTGTAAAAAATATTTTAGAATAATCTTTATCTAAAATTGTCACACCACCGCACTGACCTCAGCAGTAAGGCAAGCAATCAGAAATTCTCCCATAATCAGCACAGGTGTTACAAATCTCTGTTTGCTCTTCAAGCACCCATCTCCACTGTACTAAAAAATTGAAGTTTTATGGTAGCTTTGTGATTAGACTGCTCTAAGGAGAGAGGCAGAGGCTCTTTCTACAGTGGAAAAGGTGAGCAGAGAGTGAGGTATTTGTCGAAAATTTAAAGCAGATTGGTAACCTTGCCTTGTTTTAGTACTATCAGTGGTGGGGAGAGTATCAGCTCAGTAAAACTACAACCCCTTAGTTCATTTCTAGGGTCATGCAGTGATACTCTGCAATTTTATCAAATGACTGAGAGATTCAGGTAATAATGAAAATTACAGCTATGCTACTTAAAATAGATCATCCCATGGAGCCCAACCCGTAGTGATATTCAGGCCATCTTTCCTTTAATTTAGTTTTTAGGTACAAAACGGGCCAATCAATATTCTTGTCAGCAACTTGAAAGGAAAAAAACAACCCAAAAGCCAGCAACAGCATTAAGTGATCAGTGGTGAAAAATTACATGAGCAAAGTAATCCCAAAACATTAAAATCTACTTTTAGACACCAGAACGTCTGCTCAGCCAAGAATTTCCTGCTAGCAGTCTCTTTCTCCCCAGCACCGAGTTACAAAAATTGTATTCTGTAACAAGGCCATGCAGCTATTAAGCTCATCTACCCAAGGTACTCATATTTGCTATAAAAAAGCAGGATGTTTATTGTTTTCACTGTGAACTACATCATTTCTATGTAGAAATGTAAATGAGTTACAACTGTTTGTATTATTACAGCCCATTTTAAAATGATATGCAACAGACATTTCCGCGAGTATCAGCAAGTGTCAGCACATTTCATCTGTAGTACAACCTGATACAAACACCATGTGCGAATGCAGTTGTTATTCCAAATTTATATATATGGTATGCTTTAAACCAGAAAGCTCATCTCAGCTCCAAAACCAGCAAGAAAGGATGCTTCCTCCTTCATAAAATATACACAAGTAGCATATACATAATCCATGTTTTACAGAGCACTTTGGGGTTTAGTGATGGGTCTGGAGTTATCCAAGTTATGCAATGGAAGTGCAAATCTATCAAAAGCACCACTGCTCCATCTCAACCTTTGGAAAATGTACCAGGCATTATGCACAAAGCAGTTATCAATAACAAAGTTGACCTTTTAAATGCATTTTAATACTACATTTTTCCCACTGAAGCTTATTTAAAATACCAGCAAGTGACCCTTTAAGCAACACCTTTTCCTAACAAGCATCTGAACAGTCCTACAGCTGAATGTCAATGAAGCTGGCAGCTGCAAGGCAATTCTCTCCCCCTCTTGGGTTTTCCACTGAAACACAAGACTGCAAGGAGCACTAAGTGTATTTTCCCTTTCTCAGTTACAGGAGAACTGCTGGCTGCTCCTTGTAGTCTTTATCTCAGATCTACCTTGATAAAATTATCTGAGCATCTTTAAAAGATAGTTTTAGGTCTACCCTTGACCAATGAGGAAAGGGACTTAAGATTCTCTTACTATTGTACGTATTTGTAACAACTGTGCAACATTGACTCAGTCCTAGAGAATAATTGTGCGATTTTGCTCCACATATAAAATTACAGTCTTGAGAAATTTAGCTCAGCACTAGCTTGCTTCACAGACTACCTCACTGCATGAGCCAAACTTGTTTCACTCTTCTGCCAGCCTTAAAATCTGACAGATGCGCTTCACTTTCCCCAGGATTAGAAGGAACTTTCAGCAAAGAAAAATCTAGAGTTAAAACATGCCTCTAAAGAAACTGATATCCAGTACACAAGTGACAGTTTTGCCTAGCAAGTTGCACCATACACACAACTTCAAAAGGTGATTTAACATCAACAGTCTTGATAAAAGATCAAGTCACAGCAAAGGCTCTTCTCCAAGGAAGCTCTTACAAGCATTTAATGACTCATGTAATTTCAAAACTTCCCATTCACAATGGAGAAACAAGGTTTACATACTTTTAGCCTTAAATAATTTTAATTTTAATTAAAAACAAAGTACAAGTATTTTATTTAGACTTGGGGTATTTGACTTTGCTGTGTAATGCAGGCAGATAACCAGCTGCTCTAAGAGTACCTTTATTACTGTCATGGTGACAGGGAAATGGTGTAGTTTTAGCTTTTACTCCACATTATGAAAGGCAACAATTCAAAATAAGGCCCAGCTTTCTTATTTAGCATAGTCATTCAAAATCTTGGAAGCTGGAGGGGTTTCCCAGGGCATGAGAAGATCATTGCTACAATAACAGACACATCCAACTCCAGCAAGATGCAGCAGTCCGTACATTTATGCTGTTCCAATGGCACCTGCCGGATTTGTCCCTTTGGCTCTGAAGGAGCCAAGTAAAGAGGAAGAAGCAGTGTAACCTATGTGAGTGCCAAGCTAAGTTCAGTATTAAAAGCTCACATGCTGTAAGGCAGCATATCCACAGTTCTGCACAAAAACCACGTCAGCTCCAGCTCTACTTTGTGAGCAAAGTAGAACTGGCTAGGATGTAGTGATTACCAACTGTGGGTTATTGAACAGGTGAAATGCAGAAGGCAGCACTATCACCCTTCACTAAAAGACTCGAGAAAAAAATCAAGAACAAATGCCTTAACATTGCATTAATTGCCTCCTCCTGTGTGCCAAGGAGCATGTATTTCTTCACATCAAGGTCCAAAAAACCTGGTATGGCTCCTCATGCTGCAGAAATACATGGTTCAACCATAATTCAGTATAAACTAATTCAGAAAAAAAAATAAACAAAATAAAAACTAGAGCTGCTGCAAATGTAGGGAAAAGCTGACAAATTTTTCAAACTCTAGAATAAAAGACAAGCCATTGTTTTACTGTAAAGCTGAAGCACGCCAGGAGTAGTCAAATATATTTGAAAATCTTTATTAACATCGGCTTTTCTCTAGTTAAGAGGTAGCAACTACTGTTTAATTCCACAGGACAATCAGAAGGGCCAAGTTCTTTGGTGTGGTTCAAAGCCAACAGAAGCAGAAATTAGTCAAGTAAGCATAAATTAAGTTGGGATGACCATCCCAAGGCAGAAGGAGCTCCAGTATGCATAAGGTTCCTTTCATCTCTGTGGGATACACTGATATCACGACCAGGAGGATGTCCAGACTCCAGTCTCATCTCAGCCATTCAGGAGTTCAGCTGTTCTACAGTAACAGCTTACTACAGGCAAATGATCAGTGGGCTCAAAGTGCACACAACTGCAGTTAAGTTTCTGCAGTTCTGCAAGGTCAGGTTCTTGGCACTTCTCTGGAAAGAGTGAAAGACTAATTTTGTTTTTTTAAATGGAACAGTAACCTTTTTTTAGTTTTGAAAGTGTGGAATGGGGTAATTTTTTAAAAAAATTATTGGAGGGCAGAGGGGGAAGCCAGGAGAGTATTTGAGGTATTTGCTACTATGAAATGAAGCTTACATATGCAGTAGTAAACAGACAATAAGCACTCTGTTTCTCATTTATTTCAGGCAATGACAGTGGCAGAATTTAAACCCTCATGTGAGATGAGGGCACAACCAATAATGACATTGTATAGAGTTTGTTTTCTACATAGTCAAATATATAAAAGTTTCATGAAACTCATCACTGGGACAGCCAGCAGTCAGTCCATGAGTTGTCTATTCAGTTAGACCAAGCTTCTTCTTCAGAGATTCTGGCATTTCAGGTGGAGGTGGGCGAGGAAGTCTGAAATAAACCTTGACAGAATCGTAGATAAACCACTGTAGTGCAGTCAGGGTACCAATCATAATGATACGAGCAAACAGACCTTTCCATACACCTGGAGAGAAAACCATAAAGCATGAGCAACATAAAATGGCATGAAAAAAAGAAATCCTCCCCAAAACACCAAAAACTCTTGATCCAAAATACATGAAAGTAATAATGTACCTTTGAATCCAAGCCTCATGAGAACCTGTGAAGCTGAGCTGCCCTTTTCTTTGTTCAACACAGACACCACAGAGTCAGCAGGATGGGAAACAATTGCACAGAACACACCAGCTGAAAGAATAATTTGACGTTAGTTCTGTGGTGTTTCAGCTGTATCATTACTGTGTACATTAACTACAGCCAGCTGAAGCTTCTGAACAGAAGAAAACAATCAGAAGAAAACTTCTGAATCCTTGGATACTGAAAATTCCCTTTCCATCCAAATTTCTCTTACCTTCCCAAGACTGACAAAGATGCAAGTTTTCACTTAAATCAGCTGCAGTTTCTAAATCTGGCCATCAACACTGGTAATGCATATGAGCAGTTAAGAGTAGTGTCCTATTACAGACCCATTTTCCCCTAACAGACTGATGATAGTTATTTCCCCTGCACATTTTAAAGTTCCAAGTAAATTCTCCCATGTTAGTGACATCTGCTTAATATTCTGAAAAGCAACAGGTCTCTAGAGTTGCAGTAATCCATTAATGATGTGTAGGACTTAAAGATTCCTTACCAATATAGCCTGCAACAAATGTGACTACCAGTTGTTCTCCTTTTGTACATTCACTTCGTGGCTTGGGAACAACGTACTTGTAGAGAGCTTCAACAGTACGTTCAAAGCAGGCAAATTTCATCATTGTGTATGGAATCTGTCTCATCCATAGTGGAGCAACACCTTTATAGAAACTTAATCAGAGAAGAGACAAACTCAGTTTCATTTTCTTCAGTATTTAAGGTATATTTTTAACCTGAAATAAATTAGCTTATTTATTGCTGCTATCAAGATTACAACTTCTACATACCGACCCTGTAATGCTGTCAATACCTACAGAAATTTGAGCTGTATTAATTCCTGAGTATTACCTTAAAACAGCAACACAAATTGAAATTTTCCTGATCTCCATGCTGCACAGCAGTTTCTATGGTCACTTTTCGGATTACAATGCACTGCAGCAATGTAGTAAGTGCATTAGTGCAGTAAGGCTAATGTCTGCATGCCAGCCAAGTCCTGATAGTGAGACATGACCTGCTACAGCCACTTCTATCAGAACGGAAAGCTAACATGCAGTTATATTACTCTCACATGCCAATGACTCAAGCATCTTTGACTGTACAACCAGAAAGTTGCTGAGTATCTCTGACTGGAACTGCTAGAAACTGAAGTTATCCAGCAGAACTCAGCACAAAGATACTCACAAAGATGGATCTAAGGAGCATGTGGAATTAACAGCCAGTTCAGCACAGATTCCCTGAAGTATGTTATCTTGAAATACAAAGACTAAAAAGTATTACAAACTAGGGCCAGAATTAGTTATAGCACCAGGTCTTCATTAACAAAATGTACTGAACACCAAGAACTTCCATTAAAATGAAGAGATGCTTACGCCCAGATGCCTTCTTCTGCAAACATTTTGGGTAAAGCCTGCCGTAAAGTGTTCGCATATCCAGGCTGTGTCTGAATACGAACTTTAGCAGCTTCCATTGGAGCCAGAGCAATGTCAGCAAAAAACTCTGCACTGGCAGATGCAGCTAAATATAGCGAAGTACGCCACAAATAGGCATTTTCCTGGAAGGAATTTAAACACACATTGTCATTAACAAAAACACGGTTTTGTGATTACTCCTTATCACTAATAACTGCTATGCCACAGACATACAGCTTTACATGAAACATTTAAGGCTTACCTCTCCCAGCATGTTGCCATACAGGATTTTGAAAACTTCATAGAAACCAAATTTACAAAGCCCTTGCATGGAATAGCCAATAAAGGTTGGAGCCCATCCCTTAGCCAAGCCACGAACACCATCTTCATTGATTGTCACTGAAAATCCATTGAAGATGCTCTTGTATTTTTGTGGATCAACCTAAACAGAACAGGCAGTTAAATGTTTGATACAGCTTACTATTTTCTTTCTCACACCCCCATCCAAAATTTTTAGTTTCCAAATTCCTCAGACAGCCGGCTTCCTGTATTTCCCTGGACAGAGGATGTACTCACCACAAAGTTACACTAATGTAACCATAATGGTTACTTGCTAATCTCAAATCCAGACTTATTTTAACAGCCAGTATGTTCCCCAATACTCAGAAACCACCAAGCTGAATTTTGTTTTAATTCTCCAAATTAACAATGAGACTGTAATGAAAAGATGTACTGAAATCACTGTTTTAACACTGTCATTGGTGTACCAGTGCAACTACATATAGATCAGATTTTTTAAAAATTTAATGGGTCCTGTCAGCAATCTCATCTACTTTACACACCATACCTACGTACACCCAAGCGTTGCCAGAAACTTAATGATTTACCTGATTACTAATCAGAGCGGGTTGTTTTTCCTGTGTGATCTCTCCACATAGTCAGACTAAGACAGATGGAGCAAAGCAGATCAAAGAGTACTCAAAACCCTCTACACTTGTACTTTGACTTGGCAATAAAGGCTACACACAAATTGTTTTCTGCCCACAACATTCTGAGCGAGATTTTATTAACTTATCAGAATTTTGAAAAAGGCTGACTTGAATAATTTTGTTTCAGGTGAAAAAAAGTAATTTAGCAGAAACTTTTTAACAGGTAATTAAGTCACATCCCACTGTTACTTTTCATATTTGACATCATCCAACAGTTCCTCAGAGGATAAGAAGGAAGATATCAGAGGATAAGAAAGAAGATATCAAACTGGAAGCCAATCACAGCTTTCAGAAAGAGCTATGGGATGTGCATGCCAACCTGCACTGACCAGTATTCTGTCTTGCAGTCTAGGAGCAAGATACTTGAGCTCTAGTTCACCTAAATATGTCAATTTTAAAAAAAGACATAATTTTAGAAAATTGCATATTTAATTGGGCAATGTACAATGAGACTATGTTCAAGTCAGAACCATGCTTAGTTATTAGGTATGTAACAGGTGTCCTGGTTTCAGTTAAACCATGGCAAAGGTGACCTCTTCTTAAAAAGACATGAGAGGGCAGGCAACAGGTTTCTTCCTGGAGAACTTAGGAAGGATTAGTAACATGCTCTGTACTGGATCTGTAAAGAGATAAATGCTGACAGGTTTTACAAGATCACACCTGGAATCCCCATGGAAATCCCCTCCTGAACCTCCCTCCTAAGAGCTGGAGAGTGAAGGGACAGTACCCCCCACCCTTACTATGTAATAAACCAGAACTGATAGCCCACACTGAGCATGTCTAATGTGTTACAGATTTCCTAGTTTGAGACCAGACTTTCAGGTGCTCTCGAGAATATGAAAAAGCCTCTCTGGTAAACATCGTTAAATAAAGGCCATTCAAAAGAACACAATTTTGAAGAATAGCACATACATACTCCTAGTGTGATTAGGAGATCCACTAATTCATAGTTCCTTCCTAATTTCAGGAGTTCTATAATTACAAAATGGCCATTTTTATAATTAGTGTCAGTCTATACAACAGGTAAATCATGAGCTACTATATTTCCAGAAATTTACAAGTGTGCTTTAATTTGCTTCATTCTTGCAGTTGCCTGAATAAATCCATTAGTATGATTTCATCCATGGCTGTTCACGAGATGGATATGAACTCATCATAAGTGCAACGCAATGATGCTCCTTTCAGTTTAATCAAAAACCACTGCAAGGAAAGCACTCACAAGCACCAATGGCCTTCCTGATACTGAATCAAGTTTTAGCCACTCTACTCAATTTGGCATCATTAGAAAACATCCAATCCATAAGCCATGCATTGATATCCACACTGTTAATGGATCATATTACACATGCATGTCACTCCAGGCTAAAAAATGTAGATCCAAAAGATACTACTTCCTTACTGCAATAGTGCTGGACAGCCAACCAGCCAGCAGAGTAACGTTGTGGAGGGTGCCTTTTAGCAAATACGGTCAGTTAAACATGCCTTAAATGCTGTCAAAAATAATTCATCCAGATTATCCTTAATACCTTTACTTCTCTTGAAAGTGGTATTTTGCTAGTCTTACAGCAGTAGATTTGATAAAGGAGCATTCAAGTTTTCTTGCTTCTTGTCATCTACAAAAGATTGCATCCCTAATGCAAACTCTTAATATGTTGGCTAGATAGAAAATAAAAGTTCAAGAAATGTTTAAGTTTATACAAACCTGCATACGACATTTCACTAAATCCAGAGGTACGACACCAGTGTGTGTCAGGCCACAACTTAGGACCCCACCAACGCCACAGAGAGCATAAAACTTGAGTGAGCCATATTCACAACTGTATTCTGCAGCAAAAAATAAAGACACACCATGCTTTTATATAAACTCCATGCACTGCTGGACAGTGATGTCCCAGGTATAGTTTATGCCTCCAATTCATTAGTAATTAAATATACCACACTAAACATGCTCTGTCATCACATACCACCATGCAGAACAAACCTGCATTCTGCATTTAACCAGGTCTAGAGGAACCAATGCCGTATGTGTTGTTCCACAGCTAATAATCCCACCAAGGCCACAAAGCACAAAGAATCTGTTTGAGCCATATGCACAGCTGTATTCTAGTTAATTGGAAAAAAATTACATATGTATGATCAATCATAAATGGTAACAACGATCAGAAAAGAAACAAAACTAAGTGCTACTTTCCTGAAAGAGTTAAACTGAAATAATCTCCCATGCTGTATTATCTGACTATCTAGTGTTATAATGAAAAATAATTACTTTGCTTCAAATTAAGTTTGGACTGACATGATTTGATTCTAAGCCTTCCAAATTGAATTTGCCCCTTTAAATAAGCAAAGGAAGAAACTGAAGTTTTAGCTCACGGCCCACTTAAACCATATTAAAAAAATCCCAGAAGTTACTAGCGGAAATTATGACTCAAAATTGCAATGACCAACTATTTCTTATATCCAGGAATTAAGGAAGAACAGTATTCCTCTAGTACCAAAAAGACAAAGCTTCTTTTATTAAATATTCTATGACAATTTAACTTCTGTATTTAAGTAGAGACTATAAAAATCTACACTATCAGTCTTGGAGATATGCAGATATATTTCCAGGTATTTTTCAGATAATTTATACAGAATTTTTAAAAATTTTCTTTCCAATACAAAAATCTCAAATATATACAGCTTGTTTGATGAAATTGCAGATTGCTATTTATCGTCCCACTGAATGCTCATACACAAGGTCCATTAAAGAATCTTTCAGATCACATTTAATCAAGGGATACTTCATAGGCACTGTTCCATGCAGTGTATCTACTGTGTATAAAACCATTAAATCTTAAAACAAGTTATTAATTTTCACATAGTCCTATACAGCAAAGTTACTGGAGCTGGAAAAAATGAATCCATTTTCTTCTTTCATTTCTGAAGAAGCTACAGAGGTATCAGTGAGTGCAAACAGGAAAAAAAAATTACAATAAACAGTGCAAAATAAGCATAAAGTAGCAGCACAGTTCTGCTACTATGCTTAACATTTTAAATACATAAGTAAAAGCCAAACTAATATACAAAATAAGCATACAGAAAATAATACACTACGTAGAAAATATTCCCAGAAGTAGAAAGGCTTAATCTTTTGCTACTAAATCTACTGGTTTTACTTCAATATAATGGAACAGACATTAAAGTGTTACAACTTACTAAGAACTATCTCCAAGGAACACTGATGAAAACTAAAAGCCAGCAGAAGTCTATCTTATGCAGAGCTTCTTTGCCCAATCTTTCTGGTTATGAATTCCTTTACAAATATCAAGAGAAACTGACAACGATGTTCGACAGCATCAATACAGCAGCAGGTAACACTAGCAGGCATCCAGCTCATAACTTTGCTATTTTAAAGGAACTCCTTCCCACAAATGTTCCAGATTTCACATTACATTTTATATTTTTTACATTACTCTTAAAAATTACCAGAACAATAAAAAGTTTTTCTTTATTCTAAAATAATAAATATCGAATCATAGATGCCATAGAGAACCTAAGCTTAAAGCTAAAATTCAGTTATCAGAATAACCTATTTTTAATTGAGACATTGCTAAAGACTGTAAATATGCTGATCTGGGACTTACACATAGCCCCGAGATAGTTTGGCTATGCTAGCAGATTTGCAGACAGCAGAAACAGTCTGTTTATGACTTTCCAGACCAGGCTTTCTATGCAGGTGTAATCAGAGAACAGACTCTAGGTCTGTTCGGGGCAGCTCTGTCTAGCTGTGTCTTTGGCCAACAGCACAACAGCCCTGAGCCTGCTACCGTGCTGCCCAGATACCAGAACTGTTTGTTCACACCACCTTTTTTAAGTAATTTACTGTTAGAAGTCATACTCCTCAACTGACAGGGACAGACCTTCATAGTAGCCACAGAAAAGCAGTTTTATGTTTGTGCTGTATTGCAATGCTATTCAGACCTGACAGCCTGGTGTTCAAATACAGTAATTAAGAAAGCCAGTATCAATTAGACTTGAGCTCTTCAGAGCTGCCTAGGTTTGTAGTGGTACAGCAGTATTAGGAAAATAAAGCCACAGATGATCTTGGACTTTCTATTTCAGAAGTAGAGTCAAATTTCTTAAAAACCATAACCTGAGAAAAGAACCAGCTGAACCACATAGGACAGAGAAGAAAGTCATTCTCACATACCCAGGCACTGATTTAAGACAAACACCCTTAACTTACTCAAATATAAACATACAGCATAAAAATATGCCTACTCTGTTGAAACAGCTACATCATAACTACTTCGTATCTCTGTTTCCCATCTGACACGTTAACAAGGACAAATTCCATGAGCTGGTCATAAAATACTTGGTCTCTGAGCTGCGTTGTGGTTGATGCCCTGAGCTGATCTCTGAAGGTCGTGTGGTCTGTACTAACTTTGTGTGACCTTGTGCAAGTTCAGATATCTTCTGCAACGTATTATGTTCTCAACACAAAAGCCAGAGAACCGACTGGTATGTGAAATAATGAACTCAGCAGAAAAGATTAAAAAGACTGAAAAACTCTGGCCACCTTTGACCACAACTGCCTACAAACAGGATGAAGATTAAGCATAATGCTTTGAAGAAATAAGTGCACCTACTGAATATATTTAGCATACCAAAGAGTGATTTAGGGCTTTAGTTAGCTGGCAGCAGGATTACTACACCGAAAGCTACAAATAATTTGTTGAAAACTTTATAAAACCTAACTTGTCTTTCATGTATTATACGAATATTCATGCAAGTGCACTAAAATACTTCAATAATCATGGTACTTCAGAAGAGGTAGCTTGCTGAAAGTAATTTTCTTTTTTTTTTTTTAAATAAAACCAGAGAGATATTTTTAAGTTATTGACAGTTTAAAAGAATTACAATTTTAATATCCACCTCTACTACTGTGCATTCCTTCAGATGGACTTCAGGTTGGAGAGGCACGCAGAGAAGAACTGTGTTTAAGTTCAGCAAAGGCAAATGCAGGTCCTGGTACCTGGGGAGGAATAGCCCCATGGACCAGCACAGGCTGAGGGCTGACCTGCTGGAAAGTGGCTCTGCAGAGAAGGACCTGCGGGTCCTGCTGGACAGCAAGCTGTCCATGAGCCAGCAGTGTGCCCATGTGGCCAAGAAAGCCACTCCAATGGTATCCTGTAATGCACTAGGAAGAGCACTGCCAGCAGGTTGAGGGAGGTGATCCTGTCCCTCTACTCAGCCCTGGTGAGGCCACATCTGGAGTGCTGTGCCCAGTTCTGGGCTCCTCAGTACAAGAGATATGGAGCTCCTGGAGTGGGTCCAGCAAAGGGCAACAGAGATGATGAGGGGACTGTAACACCTCACTTACAAGGAAAGGCTGAGGGACCGAGGTCTGTTCAGCCTCAAGAAAAGACGACTGAAAGGGGACCTCATCACTGTCTGTAAGTACTGATGGGAGGGTGTCAGGAGGATGGATCCAGGCTCTTCTCAGTGGTGCCAAGCAACAGGACAAGAGGCAACGGGCAGAAACTAATGCACAGGAAGTTCTACCTGAATATAAGGAAGAACTTCTTTACTGCAGTGACCATGCACTGAAACAGGCTGCCCAAAGAAGCTGTGGAACCTCCCTCCCCGGAGATATTCAAGAACCATCTGGACACAATCCTGTGCGATCTGCTCTAGGATGACCCTGCTTCAGCAGGGAAGTTGGACCTGTGATGATGATGACTCACTGTGGTCCTTTCCAACCTTACCCATTCTCTAATACTGCACATATCATCAAGATCTGACCTTCAGAAGTCAAAAAAATGACTGGGAAACACACGGGAAGCACTTGCACTTAACTCTTAAGTGCATCCCTGTATCTTAAATAGCAAGTTATCTGGTGTACGGCCCACAACTAGTAAAAAGAAAAAAAGGACTAAAAAAGAACAGCAGCGAGTATCCCTAATGTATCTAGATGTTCAGATGCCCAGCTACGAATAAACTAGTGAAAAAAAAAAAAAAAGTGAAAAAGGATGGGAGAGATGGTCTTTCGAATCCAGAGATTCACCCACTGCTCTTCTCCACCGATGAAAGAAGTACGGGCCTACAACCTCAGTGCCCGAAGCTGCAGGCCCTGCATTACCAGAAAAAGCGCTCTCTGCTCCCCAAGACAGAATCTATGGGGGTTTCTGTGATTACTCTGCACTAGAACCTTCCCGCGTCCTTTCTCGGCAAGCCCGGATCCCTCCCGCTCCTCAGCACACATCGCCGGGAGAGCGGAAGCGCTGCCAGCGCCTCCCCCACCCGTGCCCTTCCTCGTCCTCCAAGCGGGCGCGCAGGCCCAGCGCCAGCCCCTCCCGGCCCGGCCGAGCCCCGCTGAGCGCTGACCCTCCCTGCGCCGCCCCGGCGGGCACA
>VZRV01000612.1:1387579-1475239 GCA_013398115.1 Falcunculus frontatus
CCCCGGCGGGGCCGCGCCCGCCCAGCGGCAGGTTCGGGCTCTCCCCGCAGCGCCCCTGGGCCGCGGGCAGCCGTGGTGCGGAGCCGCGGGCAGCCGTGGTGCGGAGCCGCCGGCACAGACGCGCTGCTGCCCGGTACGCGGGGTGTCTGAGCGCGCCCTCCAGCGCTAACAACCGCGCCTCAACTTCTGCTCCCTCCTTATCGCCGCCCGGCTCGGGCAGCTCGCCAACTGCGCCGCGTGCTCCCGCAGCCTTGCCTCGGGCAATGTCAAACCAGAGGCACGCCCGAATGCGAGTTCCCTGTGCTGGCCTTGACACGTGTTCTACAGCACTTACACCGAATCATAGAAGCATCGGGGGTGGAAGAGATGTTTAACATCAGGTCGAACCCCTACCATCGCATCCATTTTCTAAGATTAGTTTAAAGGAGTCCTCCCAGGTTCTGGGTCTGGTAATTACATCCAGATACTTCCAAATACTATCTAATCACTATCCAAGTATTCCAAATACTTTCTAATCACTGTCTGGTAAAGACACAGGATGCAACTCCCTCAGCAGAAAGCTCACCCCTCTCACCAGATTCTAGCTGCAGCGCTCTGTAAAGCCAAGCACGGTCAGATCTACCACCTTTAATTCTTCTAAGATCCTTTGGCCGAATTGCACCTTCGGAGGGTGAGGTTGCAGGGCATCGTGACATGGCCTATGCTACAGCGGCTGCAGCTGCTCATAGAATTGTTTCTTAATGGTTTGTTAGAAGCAGAATGTTATGTAACACAGGACCCATGCTTGGCCTAACCTACCTTAAACTATGTCTTTTCCAACACACGGTGATTTCACTCATTTTAGTGACTTAGTACGAGACTAGTGCAGACAAGTTCAGCTCTCCAGTTACCAAAGAGGCAAGAACTCCACTTTTTCATAGTTTTGATCATATTCCTTCCATTATAGTGCTCTGCAACAACACACACACAGAAGCCAGCAAAGCAAGAGACATGTGCTGAACATCCCAGCTCTTTCTTCTGGGCAAATGACAGCACACAAGCAGCACCAGACTGAAGAAACACCCCACTTTTGTCAGCTCGGCGGCTTCTACAGAACTTCCAAGGAAGGCCCTTAGGCCTTGGCTCTACTCGGTCTATTTCTCCGGGGACTCTGTCCTACACGGACAGAAGTGCCCAATGGTGCTGTCACAGGAATCAAGGTTGGTTAAGTGCCTCTTGAATAAACTAGACTCCAGCTGCTCAGTAGGAAAATGTCAAATGAAACTTGCACTCTTCAGATGCTTTTGTTTAGCAACCAGCTGAGAGCCCAAAGTGCTGTTCAATTCATTGCCAGTGACAGCAATGAAAACAAGTCAGAATTGTTCATTTTGCCATTGCCTGTTCTGCTCTATTCACTTGCATCTAAACAACTGTTGGTACCAATGTTTTATTTAAAAGCCAAACACTGACACTTATTTTCGATTAGATAGTAACCTCTAAACATGATTGAGATTTGGGCTCTTATCTTGAAATTGCATATAAATGATTACAATTATTGCAGACTTTTCCAATTTTTAACATATAGAAAACCTCTGTTCCTTCCAATTATAAAGGATGAACAGATGACTATTTATAGACATCTAATGGCAATTTGTGTGCACAACTATACAGATGCTTATCAGTTAGTCTGTGGAACTTTTCTGGAACAAACTGTTTTTTGTTTTAACTGACAATTGACTTCTAACAGCTGTACGATTAACAAGAACTATTAAACAGCAGTCTAAGATAGCCCCATGAAAATACAGGGATAATATATGTTCCAGTTGAATACATAAAATTTTACAAAGAAAATGTCTACAACTTTTCCCAGATGTGAAGGAATAAAATGGCAATAGCCTGTTATTCAAGCCATCTAGATTAATCTGATTTCTGAGAGACATTGCAGGTAGTAATAGGTGAAGACCTGAAAGATGTTACCTTCTAGTGTCAGCCTCTGTCCAATTCACAGTAAAAAGGGCTATTGTAAATTAAATCCATCTTCTTAATCAGTAGCTCTTCAAGTTTTATGAGGTTAGGAAAAATTCAGTTTGGCAACTCCAAAGTGTTCTTAATTTCGTCTATCCATCTGTTGTAACACCCACTACACACCCATTCCATTTCTCACCCCATACATACAACCATAAAAGTGCAGACTAGTTCCTGTCTTACAAGAACTTTTCACAGTTCTAACATTTTGGTGAAGCCTGAAAGCAAAATCGAAGCTCTTATGAGCTTGTTTCCCAGGTGACCTTGTTTTCAAAAATATACAATGAGATAGTGAAACAACCATCCACACCTTTGATAACCAGGTTAGCAGGGCAGCATCTGCTTGAGTTGTAAACTTGCAGTTTATATACACTTTCCTTCTTTCAATACCAGAACTACTAGACCATGATTCTAGAGTCAGTAATGCATCAGGTTTTACAGCCCAAGGGAAGCCTTAACTTGAAGCATTTCCCTCACTGGGATCCAAGCTTCCAGGGTTGAACAACAGCAGTCACATGTTCTCAACACAGGAAGTAGCAAAACCTCTATTCTTATTAATTGCTGCCATGGTTGTCCTCACCTAATTATATTTCTTTCGGTTTTTTTTTTTTTTTTAATTCTTCTAACCCATTACATGTTTTATCTCTATTAAACATCACAATTTTTTTTCCATAAAGAACAAATAAATAAGAGTGCAGTTACCATGTCTTAACCACAAACTACCAGAGCTAACAAAGAACTTCAAAGTGAGGTGGAACAGAAAACTCACAGGATTTTTTACTATCAGCATATACATAGTACTTACAGGTGTCTATGCCACCTTAGGAATGCTTTACAAGTTCAACTAGCTTGGAGACCCTGAGCTATCTGAACACATGCATGTACATATCCATTGCAGTAACTTGCTGTTGCACTGGTGCAAAGCAGCCTGGTATACTCCCTCGGGAAAAAGAAAAGCAAGTCAAAGGACAGTTTTAGACAAATGTAGACTTACCAAACACACAATAAAAGTCATATTAACAGACAACAAAGAGTATGATGAAACACCTACCTCTGCAAATACAAAATTTATACATCACAACCCACCCCTGTATCTATTCCTTCCAGTATGTTACTTAAGCCATATCAAAGCAAGCCAAATATACCCACACACAAAACATGCCACACAATTTTACCAGCTTCATTTGCAATTATATAAATTTTATTGCTGAACAGTCTTCTTTTGGAGCTCTATTTTTTAAAGGTATTTTTTTTGTACTAAGCTTTTCTGCTTAGACTCTGCACAAACGGGTTAACACTTTTTAAAGGTATCTTGTCCACAAAACTAGAAGAGAAGGTAATCAGCAGGAATTTTTATACCATGAAGTTTTGCAAATTGTGCCACAGGAAACAAAACACAAAGACCAAGTCTAGGAGGGATCTGAAATCATTCTGTAGGGCAGTGCTGAGCATGCTGTTAGCAAGTAAACTTGGAGACAAGTTCCTTCACACAATTTTCTATGCAAATATAAATCAAGGTCTTAAAACACACAGAGAATTTTAATTAAGATCCTTCTTGAAAATTTCTTGTCTTAGGCACTACTGAAGCTCTCACACTCTCACCATGGATCAGATGCCACAAGATTAATCTCAAGAATGCAGGTGAAATCCTCTAATGATCGAGGTAGATACCAGGCTCCTGAGGCTGGATACATATTGAAAGATTAGCACAGAATATAAAGGGAAAAATACAAGCTGTGTGTTAGCTCCAATTCAGACAGGAAATCAAGACCTGCCAGGTTTTCAGCACAGCATTCTGAGCAGCATGACCAATCATGAGAACAAAACTCACCAAACCCAAAATAACATTGTCATGCCCATTAACTTCCCCAGGCCTTTTCCAGGCTTAGTGTAGCCCTTGCCCTAAAAGGAATTTAATACTTACTACATCAGAACTCCGCTTTTTTTTTGCAACTGGATTTTGGATACTAGTCCATAAAATTGCTCTATTTTGTCATTGGTTCTGAAAGTTTAACCTAGCTCTGTCTAAAAGATGAGCTAATGGAACAAAAGTGAGAATGTGTAAAAGGAAAGAGGAGAGGAACATCAGCTCCTGTTGCTTCAGCACTTCACTACGAAGACTACAGTGTAATTGTATACTTCAGCATAACTTACACAGCAGTATTTAGAAGGCTTTAAGCACATACAATTAGTCAGCTAACAGCACTACTACATATGTTATTCTTAGAATACCATGAAAAAATTCATCTTTGGGGCCAGGAGAAAGATCCTAGTCTCAGGGCTACCTCACACCATTAAGTGTCTCAAATATAAAAAAGCCTATTCCTTTCTTGAAGATGCATTGCCTTCCAACTACAACTGAAGTAGATGTGGGTTACTTTGAGGAATTATCTAGAAAACTCTTTACTATCTGTCAAGTAACATTGAAAGTGAGAGCATTCTCCAAAACCATGCAAAAATTAAAGAATGATGACATTTAATTGCAACGAAATTCAGTTTGCAGTTTGTTTTGATTGTGACTTGGGTTTTTTTCTTTGATGATGTTAATAGTAGCCCTGGAAGAGGTCAACAAAGTATTTCATGTAACTAGGAAAGAAAGATGTATTTTACATTAAAACACAGCAAAGCGGTGTGAGAAATAAAGTGAAAAGGAAGTTCCTTAAGCATCGAAAAACAAATGAAAGCTATCTTCTCCTGCCATCCAAACTAAAGGCCTAACAGAAGCTAAAGGATTATGGTGCAAAACTCTAATACTGCAAATATGATGAATATTCTTCCCGCCAAGTGACAAGAACGGATCTGAGTTTATTATCAGATTTTTAATTCTTTTTTTCAATATGGACGACTGTAGCAGCACAAAAATAACACCACTGATACATCACTTGTCTTGGTTTTGCTGCCTTTCAGCAATGCATTTATTTTGATAAGGAAAATCCACACACATTAAAATCATTTTTATTTTTCTCCATTTTTGACACCAAAAGTGAATGTCTTATGTTACAATTCTCTATAGGATGGACACAAGTTCAGCTATTTGGATTACTCAAAAAAGCAGTTTAGAAGGAAAAAAACATTAAACAGGAAAAAAACCCCAAAACTATTGCTTTGCTACAAATTACCATGTTTGTCCCAAAGTTCACAGAAAGTAAAGCTTCCCCATAGCTATAGTCTACACAATAATTGTACCTAGAGTAAAAAGATATTGACTATTAACTAATGTTCTCAGCTTTTTATAAGTAGCACTTTAAGAATAAGTAGTATGATTTATTGCAATTTTGTACCAAGCAATAAGACTGAACATCTGTATGCTGCAGATTTAAGCACACCAAAAATGTATACATTCACTTTAAAAAAATTGTTGCTTATCACTCTTCATTGGTAGTAGTGAAGTCAGCTGCCTGCTCAACCAAGTTACACAATAGAGAGTGTTTCAGCATGCTTCCACTGAGAAGAATAGTCAATGGCATGAAAGTAGTAAATCTCACCTTAAAAGATGAAACTGTAGCAGAAAATGCAGCAATGCCCTCTTCATACAAGAATAAAACTTCATATGGAATTTTCACACTTTGAGAATACTTCTCTACATGAATATTTAAAGATAATCACATAAAGCTGTGTTGGAAAGACCTCGCTTTTTTTTAAAAAAAAAAGACCACTGCTAAGGTTGGAATTTAGGCTGCTTCAGATAACAATCTTGACGCAAAAAAGTATTTTAGTAGCAAATTATTATGATGTAGTTTTTATTTCCCACACATATTACTAATAAATAAGTTCATCTAAGACATCTCTTGCCAATTAGATTTGTATTCAGCTCCTACAACACCGTAAGCACTAAAATGAAGGGATACATTTAAATGAAGTTACATTTAAACAGAGTTACTAATATGATACTAAGACTTTTACAGAAATGCAAACAGGTTTACAGTTACATTTACTAAAAAGTTACAGTAATCTACAGAAAAGGTTGCTGTTGTACTCTCTCTACATCCTAAGATATCAAATTCAGTTACATTGTTACCAAAAAAATGCATACAGAAATGCATTTCCCTTTATCCCGTGTTAAAATCCTTCTCCACTATAACCTAGACAGAAGCACAACTTCTTTTCTGTACAAAGGAAAAGCTTTAAAAACACAGCTTCACATTTTACTACATTTTTGCCCTTCTCAGCTTCCAAGTTCTTGCAAAAACAAATATACATTTTCTCAAAAGTGAATTTAAAGGATGTCCACATTAAAAAAATAAAGCCTACAAAAAGTTCAAAGATTTAAAAAAATGTTACTCCTATGGCAGTGATCTCCTACTAGTCCAAAGTCCAGAAAGTTACCGATGTCCATTTAATATTTCTTCATTTATCCAATTTATCAGGTTCCAATCACATTATTTGTAAGAAGTCCTTGAGCCGATGAGAGGGCAGAAGAGTTCTCTACAATTAAAAAACAGGAGATCAAATTGGGTGTGCCTTTCAGAAAGATATTCATTTGGCACTGCCCTGAGTGACAAACTTCACGTATTTAGAGAAAGGATTTCCTTGATTAGTTTCCATTGACTGATAAACCAAAAACATGAAGACTGAAACAACAACAAAGAGAAGAACTTTTATCCACAGGGGAACGGAGCTTTTTTTTATTGGTGGTTTCTCTGACTTGATGTCAGCCGAGGTACCGTATTTTTGCGCATACTTAGAGTAACTTTCCTCCATTATGAAGTCACTGTGCTCTAGAGGCCGGCTTGCAGCTCCTTTGATTGGTCTACGGCAGCTAGCACTGTTAATTAAAAAAAAGAAAATTGAAATACTGCATATTTAAAAGAGCAATCTAAAGTACATACGGAAGTTTTGGTATAATTAAAGGAACTAAGAATTATTTCCGGTGAATACAGTACCTGAAATACTATTTTATCATTATCTCTCAAGCTTCAAGACACATTACAGTTAATAATCCAGTGTTCAAGCAAACACTCTTTAAAAAATCTCAAATGCTACTTCACCCTATCCACATAAAAAGGATCACAACTAGCAATCAAATTGTAGAAAGCGTCTCCCTCTATTTGCTGTTTTAATGATCCCTATACAGCCCCGCTGGGACTTCCAAACATAAGATTATCTCTGGCCAATAAAATATCTACTGATTTCTAAGCCAATATGCAGAGCCAGAAGACAAAGCAGTAAGGATTAAAACCCCCCCCACGTACACTGTCAAGTTCTTATTTACAAGGAGTACACATATATGATTTTTATTTAAAAGAAAAAAAATGATATGGATTTAACTAGACCTCAAAACGAGAGAGCAAACTTAAGTGGTCAGCAGATACACTACAGTAGTAATAACTGGTACTATACATTCTCCTTATAGTTAAGACTTTATGCAATTGCAGTTTAAATTGAAGCTATAATTAACATGTTGGAAACACGGGAGATGATTTCACATCTTATCATGGGGAAACTTCTCATATCCTCTAAACAAAGCAGTTTTTTTAATCGCCTAATTAACCAGAGGGTTGCTTCAATTTTTGTTTAAATATAAAGATGCAAACCCCCCCCCCCCAAAAAAAAAAACCAAACACCCCAAACCCACAAATAATAGCCTTTCCTAGATGCCATCTTTATTCATGCTAAGAGTAATCAACAGGACTGCCACTTAAGGGAAAAATAGGGTATATGACAGTTCTTTCTGGCTTTGCAGAAGAAAACTCAAATATATGCTGGGAGATCTTTCCTTAATTTAACAGCAGGCCTAAGCAATTGCATCTAGCCAAAGACTTAAATTTTGCAAGTCATTACCACAGAAAAGTCCTTTCCATTTACCTTCCAGCATCTGGAAATTCCAGTAATAATTCCTACTATAGTACTGCCCTGTTCTCCCTCCTCCAATTTAAATAAAGAGGGGGCTGTTTTGGTAACAAATCTATACATAGAATGGAAGAATAGGTGGCCGTCACAAATGTCGTTGAGCCAGAGTGCAAAAACTGTTCCTCAGAAAGCTATCAATATAATCAAAAGATATTTCTCAGCTTAAATAGGTTTACAAGAACTGAGAAAAAAGCCCCCATAAACCTTAGAAATACCTAATTCCTGTAGGTGTTGATACTTCATAAGGGAACATTTCTTTAAGAATATCCCTTTCTACTCTTCTTTCTTCTGTAGTTCTCTCCAGCACCTAGGAAACCAAACAGAGTTAGAGGTCGAACAGACAGTAAAACAAAAAGCTTCTGCATAGCTGTCTCAGTGACCACAACCATGTGCAATTTGTAAGAATGAATGAGTCACCCAGTGACATTCAAGAAGTTTACTTCTTGGGTTTTAGAAGTTTGTTTAACCTTAATTATTGGCAGCCATCCAGTCACTTTTGGTGTCTTAAAACATTCAGGGATCTCCTCAGTTTCCTTTGAGATAAAGAATATGTTGTGTAAGTCCTATATGCCTGCCAGCCGATGATGTAGATGGTCAAAAACACTTAACCATCACCTCTATCATAGCTGTGTTGAGCAGATCACAGGACTGGTTGTGGTCAACATAATTTAAAAAGCACTGATGTGGGCAATCTGTCTCTTCTTGCTGTAATAAACAATGCCACAGTACAGTAAAATACTGACTGAAAAAAACCATCAGCAGCTTGGAATAGATCATCAAGTTTACCCACAACCTTCTACTTGACAACTAAGTCTACATTGCAGTCATATCATAAATGAAGTGTTAATAGCAGCTTTATCTACAGCTACATGAACAGACAAACAGTATCTTGCAATGTAAAATTCCACAACATTACAGTATTACATTAATACAATTACACATACTTGCAGGTGCTTTAGACAGTTCTCCAAGAGATATAACTTTTGACAACTTGAGTAGTTTAACAGTAAAAGAATTATTTTCCTTCTTGATAAGTGACAGGAATCTACAGATGCTTTTCTAATTCAGGCATTTGGTCTATAGTAATTCTACTACTTGATTCCCTACATTAAAGCACATTGCGTTTTTTCAGAATAGGCTGATTTACAAGCTTAAAGGGAGATAGCCCAGAATTTAAAAGAAAAAAAAAATCTACCCTTTGTTCAGAAAAATAGCAGCACAAGGAGAAACAACATATTTGTCTTAGGAAAAAAAGAAAAAAGCAGATTTTCACACACACACAAATCTGAAAGGGGAAGATAAAAATAAGTTTATATTCTCTTTTATGTCATGTGACAGTGCTAGTTTATTTTGACTGGTGTCACCTGGGCAATGACATCCTCCACCCCCTCCATACTAAGAAATAAGCACATACACACAAGAATTTTGTTCACAGAGAGTAAGCAAGAGCAATCTAAGTTTTAAGTTATTTACTTCAGCTGTCATCAGTGGTTTCTTTGGTGTTCTTCTGGGCATGTCTGAGAGTTCACTGACTGACAGTGTAGGAGCTGCATGCTTGAAATTTCCAGGCACCCTATTGCCAACCTGCCGAGATTCAAAATTGTTCAAACTCAGAAACAGCCGAAATACAAAATGAAAGGGGGCAAGGTGGCAGAACCAAACAACAAAACCTTTATGTGCATTGAATATATGCATGTTAGAAGTTAACTCAAGAAGGTTATGTAACACATACTCCAAGATCACTGCTTATCATTCCAAGTAGTTTCTTTTAAGCCATTTAGAAACAAAAGCTATTTAGTTCACAAGAAAAGCCAAACTTAAAAGCAAATATTCTGCATGTACTTAAATTAAGAAAGTATCTAAGCTTTTAAAGTTATTCTTTTCAGCCCTCCCCCCAAAAAAGACATTAGATGGGACCTAGGTGTCAACCTAGTCCCATGTCAAACTGAACAGCATTAGGTACTAAAACAGATACTGACTATGTGGTTTCAAAGACTACTGAATAGTCTTACTTTCCTTAAAACAGTCTTCTATTTGTCCAAAACAGAATGATTCTGTCAGTGAAGATATGTTACAGAAGAATACCACAATTGATTAAATGTATTTACTAAGCATATTTACTAGGATCTCGTTGCTTGCAGCCAATATAGTTTCATTTATGGGAGTATTTTCTGATATTACAGCATCATCTACAGGCAACTGTGCTGTAGCTTCCACCTGTTTGTTTAAAACAAACAAAAGACAACAATTGAATAAAAAAGCCACTGGGACCCTAAGAGTGAGAGAAAAAAAAAAAAGCTTGTCTATTATAAAAAGCCTCTCATCACCCTTTTTCTTGGTGTTCTTCTTGACACTCTTGTAGTCTCCCTAGAAAATGCCTGCAGAGGTCCACTTTTTGAAGATCCACTTGTCCAGACAGTCTCAGTAACTTCATCTTGAGAATAGGTCTATTCAAGCATCAAACACATGATCATATACATGAAAACCAGCTCCAAACATCGGATACTCACGACCAAAAGCCAAAATAGCATGCATACTCCAAAAGCAACACGTCTACAATCAAAAAAATGTGGATACTAATACATTCAATAATGAATAGCTAGCTAGATTAGTAGCGCTGACCATAATACTTACATTTGAGCACACTGTTGATCAAATACAGAACTGAATAGATAATGCCCAACAGTAAAAACTGCTAATTTGCTCACTGTCCTTGAATGAGCTAACACTACAAAGAGTTACATCAAGTCATGGACAGCAGACATGAAGCTTTCAGGCCCACTGTATTTCCTGCCTACACACACACAGACAAATCTATGAGCATAAGCAGAAAGCATCACCTTCTCTACACAGATAGGGTTCTATTCTCTCAAGCAGAGTTGGGAACAGTTTATGCATAGCCTACATTTCAACAGAAACTAATCTTCAGTCACAGGGGTCAGGGGGAGACACTTTCTGATCTTAAAAGGTTCCACATACATGGATGAAACTAACCATTTTCACATAACAGCAGGTTAAAACAGTCAAGCCTGACACAGATCTCTCACAAATCTAAGTAACAGCATGAAGCACCAAACTTTTATAGCCATTAACAAATGCGGATAATTCCCTATGCTTTACTGCAAGTTTCCTGCTCAAAGCAAATATCCCCCTCAAAACTAATTCCAGGATGGAAAGGGACATGCGGATCTGCTTCTTCTAGATGACAGACAGTATTTTCTTTTTTATTAGGTTAAGTTTAAAAATAAAACTTATTACTTTGTTAATACTTCTATCTTTGCACATTAACAGCTCATACAGTGATGTATTACCCAGTTTCTGGACGTTACACTCATTGCTGGATAAAGTTATACACTGCAACTGTCAGTTACATGTTCAATAGTGGAAATGACTTTACTAGAACACTATTAGCCCCAAAACAATGTGTTAAGAGAACAGGCTGAAATGTATTTATCAATTGAGAGGGTACAGTGAAACTAGAAGCTAGCAGCTTTATGGTTCTATGATAAATTCTACATTACAGCTACTACATACCCAGCAGAGGGAGCACAAGTGTTTCACTTCATTCCAAAGTCACTGAAGTACTTTATAAAACAAATGCACAGACCTCAGGTCCAAACAGATTCAGATTTTTTGTTTAGAATTGTAAACTTCAGCCTAATTCTCAAAAATTCTTTACAATTTAAACAGACTTTTGAAGAAACGTCTTCTAACCCCTCCCTAAATATTTACCAGACACTGCATTCTCTTCCTTCCTGCAACCTACAAGCACAGTTCCCCACCTCAACCCCATACACTTTTTATTTGAGAGGTGCTCTTTAGAAGCTTAGAGAAAAAAATACTAATTTCAGAGTGTTTTCTACTCAAACACAATCCACTCAGGAAAGCAGGAAGGCACTCATAATAGTAACAAAGAGCTCCCCATCCCAGACTATTTGACTAGGAATTACTTATCTTCTAATGAAAAGTAAGAAGTACTTCACTAATAACTGTCTCTCTTCTTCAGATGCTTCAATCATGTTTTAAGTATCAAGTTTCAACTTTTTTCTTGCATGAAAAATCTAGGAAAAACCAGAATCTACTGCATAAAACGCACCCACCAGACTTCAGTAGGAGACAGTCAACCGACAAAATAAAAAAAAAAGAAATAAAAATTGTTGTCTACAGTTATAGTTATCCTCACTGTCAACAAAGCAGGCCTCTAACCCTATCAAAATGTAACACTCATGTTAGGTACACCCTGTACACAACCAGAGAAACTACAACACTGTGGTACACAAGCAGTCTTCAGCATGTGCTTTTAACTGTCAAATAACTCATGAGCAGTGGAGCTATAGATTATGACTTTACCTCACCTATCACTTATCAAGTTATGGGGAGGAGTAGGGGAACACATCACATGCAGAATGTCACTGTACAAAGTCTCAGGAGAGAGAGTAGCTCTACATTGCTCCTTAGCATTTACATTGTTTAGCCTGCCTCTTTCTGTCCAATGCCATCTACTATGAGGTGTCAGGCTCAGTTTTGAACTCCAACTTTAGATTCACCAACTGGATTAGAAGAGGGTATTTAAATTAGGGTTTTGTGCCAACTTTTCACTGTGAGGAGGTAATTAAACACAAACAGCTGAGCTCAAGTTCATCCAGCCCTCTGCTGCTAACTGACTGATAAGACCCACACACTTGCTCAACCTCCCCACCCAATTTCTTCTGCAGCAGTCTGCTTAATAAATATCCATCTCTTTGCACTCTCTTCTTAAGAGAAGAGCTACATCCAGCCATGCCAAGTGACAGAAAATCTTGTCAGCTGTGTATGTCTGGTCTAAAACTAGTGCTGCACAGGACCTAGAAGTAACTAGTAAGTCTGCTCACACCACATTGCCCACCAGCTCAGCATCACCATTCTTCAGACCCTCATAATCTTTGAGCCAATGCCACACAGCGCACAACAGTTGAAATAGTTCTGCAGAATAAGCACAGTCCCTTGACACATTAGCTGAAAACCTACAATCCAATTCCAAAGGAAGAAGGGGAGGGGAAAAAAAAAAATCTTCTCTGCCTTCTGGTTTTGTTCTCAGCAAAATACATGACTACATACATTTGCTAGCCAAAAGCATTAAGTTGTTCTTGGCTTCAAGCAGCTGCAAAATTTTACTGGGGGGTGGGTGGGGCTGTTTGTTGCAGGTTTTTTAGATGGTTTTGCCTGTTTGCTGTATTTAAAAAAAAACCAAAACAAAAACCAATCAGAAGTCCAAAGGTAAAAGGTTTAAACTAAAGAGTTTCTGAAGAATTTGGCAATTTTGAAATTAGATTTTTTTTTGATTATTCCTTTGATTAACTCCTGGTAATTAAAATATGCACGTTGCAAAATTTTGCATCTATACTGCACACGCAAGATTGTGAGATAAAACAGTAATGACCTGATACTAATATAGTGAAACTGGATGACAAAATAATGGGTAAACAAATCATCACTTAAAATGCCACAAAAACACCTCACTAAATCTCTTTTATTCTGTAAGTGGGCTCCTGAAGACTATAAATTTTGTTTGTTGACAGCAGAATTAAATATTTCAGTTACACTGAAGCTGGCAGGGATTTCTGGCAGAATAACAATTTTGGAAAAAGTAATTCTTAAAATACAAGGACCTAAAGAGTCAGTCAGATGCTGATTATAAAGACCATCATGAGCAGAAGTTGCCTGAACAAATTAAAGAATGTTTGGTGCATTGAACTATGTGCATGTTTCAATTTTTTGAAGTAAAATCTGTTGAGCTTGTACTCTAAAACTCCAACTTAAAATAAGCAGAACTAGTTATGGATCTTCAAAACTGTGTTTTATTACTCCAGGTCATATAGCAGCATTTTACCTGCTTTAAGAGACATCCACAGCTAAAGCATGTTTATACATGCACACACACACACTCACTAAATAGCAAGCATCTGGCATTTAACAAAGTCTTGAGAAAAGTCACTGCGATCTGCTAAAATACACCAAGCAATTAACAAGTCAGATTCTGAGTCACTGAATGTTTCTATACAAGTCCTTTAACATAGTATAACACCACTACTTACTGGTCAGATGAACAACACTGTAAAGACTCTAAGTATCCTAAGCTGGGGAACAGGGTATTTAGTGACACTTTCACATCACAAGGACAGATCAGCCATCAACTACCAAACCCTGTATCCAGCACTTTGAAAATCAGAGGTGCTTCTGTAAAATCCTTCTTGCATCAAGACAGCAGAACTAGTATTTATAAGTAAAGGACAGGTGGTACATACAGGGAGATCTAAACTTGTTATTTATTCTTTTTCTTCATAGGAGAAGCTTTTCAACGAATTCATGTCTACTCTAGTACTGCCGCTACAAACATAGTGGAAGAAAAAAATATTATATAGACAGCTAGTGTATGTGTGTACACACATACACATATCTATATATAGGCATATACCCAAATACATTACTTCACATATTACATTTAAATGAGTCATTAAACAGATGTATTTAAAATGCATACCTATATCTATAGATATCTAACCAGATATATATGTATTTAAAAACACTTCTTAAAAAAACCCCAAAAAACTCACACACTCCTTTTTCAAAACAATTTTTTTTAAGAAGCCACTGCTTTTATTAAATCAAGTTGATTACAAACATCCAACAGAAAGCCATCAGTCCACGTGACTTAAAAATCTGTCAGGTTTCCAAAACTAAACATGTTAAGATTGCCTACTATTCTTCTCTAGGAGGTGCTACAGCAGCTGGCAAATCAGACAAACAGATTTTAGCAGACCATAACTTTGAAAATTACCGGACAGGCTAAAAACAGCCACTATAGTTAATTCACAAGATTTTCATGCTGTATTAGAACAGGCTTTCTAAAAGAACTTTTAAAAAACAGCATAGCTCACTTAGTCAAATGTGATGTTAAAAGTAGTAAGGTGTTTAGTGAGCACATCACCTGCAGTTAGTAGCTGTTCCACATGCCACTACAATAAACATACCTGGTTGTGTTCAACAACTCTTTTTTGTTTGAGTGCTACTGGCGTCTTCGTCCTGGCTTTCAGAGGTTCTCTCTTCTCAAGCCTCAGCTCAGTCTTCGGATCTGCAACCAGTTTTAATATAACTAGTTTCTGTAATACTACTGGTTGTTGTACTAGTTTCATTTTAAGTAGCAACAAAACTCTAACGAGTTACCATTTCCTTAAAAAGCTGTGAAACAGGTAGATTTCCCTACTGAATGTATAAGAACAAAGACTTTTGAAGAATAACTTTAAAATTTTAAAACACTGACCCACGTATTTACGTTTTGTGCTAAAAATCCTACATTTCAGACAAGCCTTGACCAATTCAGCAGTTCCATTTAGAAATTGGTATCAAATTGCAATTCCTTTAACTGAAGTATCACTCTACTATTGATTGTAGTAAAGATATTGAAGCTTGTCAATGTTGTTTGAAGTTGTTAGCTCAGGACATATTTTAAAGGAAGCTTTTATATAAAACCCCATTTTTGATGCAGTAGAAAGGAGAGTGGTTAGCAGTCATCTCACCAATAAGAGGATGTATTATTTCCACTGCTTTTCTAAAATTCTAATAGCATTACACCAACTTATTTAAGATTTATTTATTAAAAACTTTTTTTGGCAGGGGAGAAGGGAAATTTTGGGTTTGAGTTTTTTCTCAGTGTGTCAACAGTTCAGTAGTTAGATGAAGCATATGTAAATTTAAGAAGTTAGCTGTCAGTTGTGACTGGGTTCTCAGCTGTCCCAAAAACTAATAAATCAAATCTCTAAAATCCTTTCCCTCTCAAAGGTGCAAGAGATAAAAATTGAAAAACAAGCCCAAATATGCAAGGGAGATCAATCCAATTACTAGCTGTATTTCAACCCTTTCTGTCCTATGTCCACAGAAATTCCTGTAAAAACTAAAAAAAAACCCCACTACCAAAACCAAACCACACTAAATAAGCATCTTCTAACATTCCATTCAAGCAATTCTTTAAAACCTGTGCTGTTCTTATTTTTTGTAAACTGCACAATGGTATGTTTTAGGTCCCACTTTCCCCACCACTACACTTCCTTGATACAAACTTGGTATTAAAACCACAAAAATCACACCCAGGACCAACCAATCAACCCACCCCCAACTAAGTCCATAAGGAACACAGCATAAAAGGGGTTGAATTGTAAGTACTAGACATTAAACAAAAAAGGTACAAAAGTTTAATAAACATTCATTCACTATCCCATAGTAAATAACTACTGTGAGCACCATAAGACAAATTGGACAGGTACTTAAGTATGAAGAGCGAAGAACATTGAAACACCCAATAGGCAGTGCTCCTGTCTGGGGAAAATGGATAAAAGGGACCAGTTCAATAGCAAAAGGTTTCCTTTCCCAGAACAGGCACCTGGATCACTGTGCTAGTACGGCATGATCAAGTACATGACTCACGTGGCCCACAGCAGCACCTTACAGCCTCACCCAACAGCAAGATCGTACTCTCTTTAGGTTATTTTGACTTCAGGTAATATTGATGTATAATTTGAATCATTCCCATGCAAGTTCCACTCAAGTCTTACCTTCTTCATTGTCACTGTACTGGTCAGAATCATTGCTCCCATTCTGTCTGGTGTTCTCAGTAGTTGAAATCGCTGGGAGAGGCACAGGTGCCTTCAGTTCTGGACCTTGTTCCATCAGTTTCAAAAGCTTTTTCTCATAAAGTTTCCTAGTAGTAGCTATAACAAGGAAGGATACATGCTAAAGATACAGTTTTAATCTTTCCTGACTTGACTGATAGAACTTGGCTGTTTCATACTCTTTGGGAATTTCTGAACATCATGTTTTATTTGTAATCAGTTTGTACGGCCCAGAATGTCTATATCTATATATCAATATAGATATAGATATATATATATAGATACATATAGATATATCTCTCTATATATAGCTATATACATATATATACACACACACCCCCCTAGGTACACAACTCTGCCTCTAAGGCTTCTAACTTTTCAGTTTAAGAGAAGTCTTAGATAAACTTAGACCTCTTCGTACACTCAAAGTTATGAAAAGGAAATCTACTGAAAGGGAATTTACCTGCTTCTTAGACGTTTTGTTTCATATACTGCAAGTTGTTACATCCTCACAAAAAAATTTAGTGAGTTTGACACTGCAAGGGCAACAGCTTCCATGCAGATTGCACTATTATTCTCTTAATTCCCTTACGCTGGAATTAATGCCCCTGCCTTTGCCTTGTTGGCAAATTCAGTCCACTAAGCATCAGAGATGGTGCAAGCAAGCAGCAGCAGCAGAACTTTCAGAACTTGCTGACATCTAGCCTTCAGGTTGGCTTGCTTGATCTAAGAGGACAGCTGTTTAAAAGATATCAAGTCTAGCACGTAATTCCACATCTGGACTTTGCTGGCAAAAATCTGTAGAGGTGACCGGTGCCTGAGCTGTTAGCTACAGAAAAAAAAAATTCTAACCTTTGAAGTTTCCTGACAAGAGGAAACCACCATTAAAAAGAAATGGCAGCCTCTCAAGAAACAGAGTCCATACCCTTTAAGAATTAAAGGCTTTAAATTAGACCAAATTTGAATGTCTTTCCAGTGGACTACATAGGTTCTTGAGTTTTTAATACTTGAGTACTATCCAAGAGGTACAGGATGAATGGCAAGGCATGCAGAATCAGCTAACTGAAAATATTACAAATAAAACTTTGAATACACACAGGACTGCAGGCTCAGTCACGGACATTTCCATCCACCTAGAATTTCAAGAACATTCCACAGAAGGCTCTGCATACTACAGACAACAATCTTTTTCTGAAGAGTTGTGAAATCAAATTCCCTTGCCATTAGGCTACTGCACAATCTGAAAGGCAAGGCGCTTTGATCCCACGTCACAGATGAGTGCCCAAGGCAGGAGATTAGGCTGGAGTCAGGACTACTCCTGATGTAGGCCAGCATATAGGGCAGAATGCTAGGCTAGAAAAAAAACATTAGCAAAGGAAAACATTACTGCGAAACGCAGTGAGTAGGAAATGCTCTAGGGAAAGGGAAGTTCCCTGTTCTCATTCTGCTCTCAATACTATTAGGTTATTATGTAACATGTATTTCCTATTTAAGTGGGCCCAGATCTAAACCTCTGTATCAGAAGACCTAATTATTCCAGCACTGAACTTCAACTAATAGTTACACAGCTCAGAACAGAAGTTGGAACATCTCCAGCTGGCCTAGAACACATGAGAAACAAACTGCAGACTTGCCCACCTGCAATGCTTCAAGTCTTCTCAATGTAAACAGTTCAATGAAAATATCCTATGTGGGAAGTAGGATTGCAACAGTACTTGTATTAAAAAGTAACTGTATCAGGGGAACTTAGAGAATTCACAAGTGAGGTTTAGTGAGAAATAAAATAGATTAGTATCTGCTAGTTCAGTTGACCTACCTACAATCGGGCCAGGATTTACTCCATACTTCATAAGTTGCTCTTGAAGGTCTTCATTACTCATCTCTGTTATATCTAGGTCATCCTTCTCCTCTGGTCTGGGTTTGTCAGTTTTCTTTGTAGCTTTCTGAGAGCAGGAGGGAGAAATGAGACACAGGGTGTTTCCAGTTAATACTGAACACATCTTTTTCTTCTAAGGGAAGAGGAAGATATAAGAGTACTAAACATATAAACCCAGAAGAAATTAATTCTATTCTCCCCCATGATCACTACTAAAGCTTATGTGAAACAGTACAAACATGTACACCTACTATGCAAACATACACAAGTTTTCTACTTAGGAAGGAAATACCCATTACAAGCCTCCTCTAGAGTTAAAAAAATTACTCATTATTCTGGTCTTGTGTTTTAATTTGAAGTTCAAGTACACAGTGGAAGGGGATTGCTTTCCTGTGACCGGAGAAGTAAGCTTCTAGCTGTTTCACCATCACTACATAAACCTACAAATATTTATGTTACATTGGCATTTCTTTGCATTATTTTTCTGCCTGGTAGGTCAACATTTCTCCCTCTAATGATATGGAACAAGTTCTTTAGTATCTACATACTTTCAACCAAGTTTGCAAAACCCCTATTCCTACTTGTCCTGGCATTCTCTGTGAGATTACATGATGTTACAAAGTGAGTGCAAGAAAAGCAAAATTCAGAAAACTCTGCAATTTTCAAAATTCTGCTTGTTTGCTTAGGCCTCTGCTACTTGTAGCTCTAATAAATTCTAAACCCAAGTCTGGCAACACTACTTCAACAGTTTGCAATGCACCATCACCACATACAGATGGCTATCAAAATAATCTGCTGAGATGCTACTCCTAAATTAGCAGTTTCCGCTTGATCCAAACAGAGCAATCACAACATTTCTTTAACTTGGGAAGCCTCTGTTGCTACAACAGGCATTGTGAAAGTGAAGAGGTAAGACAGAAAAAAAGCATGCTTAGGATTTGTACACTCTTTACTAAGAAAGACCTTGATACTGCTTAGAAATAAGTCATATTTGTATCTCAAAGTTGTAGGATATAAACAGAAACAATTTCTGCACTTAGCATTTTTCTCAACTCAGGTGTCCAGAGGGCCTATCTGGTTTGTTTGGTACTAACAAAAGACTAAAATTCCAAATACAAATATGCTATAAACACTCAGTAATAATTAACAGGTCTTTTTCTTGTTGCATTTTATAAGATAGCAACAAAACACTTTAAGATGATTGACATGAGTCAACAGTATCTATCTAGCTATTAATGCCAGTTCAATATTTGTTTGAATGCAAGCTTGATCTTGCCCCAAATATCTTGGTATTTTAAAGGTAAGCAGGGACTGTATGAGGATTTCCCAAATACATCTGACTCCAGATTTTCCTCTAATTCCTGGATTGTGAATATTTTCCAGCATGATGAACTTAAAATCAGCCGCTGAAAAGCAACAGAATCTCCAAGAGATCATGGTATTTCTTCATTCTAAGAAACAGACTCCAAATAATCTGAAGAAAGTATAGGGTCATTTAAGTGGCAGGTTTGACCAAAGACAGATTTGCAACTCACTTCAGCAGTCATTCCATTCCATTCCTAATTAGTTTTTGAAGCAATTGAGCCTGCTTACATAGTACACAAAAAACAATCAACCTGCAGCTGCACAAGACTTTTATTCACTTTTAAACACGCTGGTCATAACATTATGTCAAGTTACATATCACATTAACTTCAATTTCATATTCAATGCATTTTTTCTGGACTACTGAATTGTCCAAAGAGAAAAAAGTTCTGAAAAAATGCTGGGTTTTCTTGTTGAGATCTGTTTGAACTCATGACAGCTTTGGTACTTGCTCACATCACCAAGCAGATTAACCAAGATGCTATTCTATACATCTTACATGTAAAATCTTAGCCAATCTTAGCCATCAGAAATCTAACTGCAACCAGTGAGTACTAGGGTATTCTAACACAAGTAAACTCACATATCTCATGGTTTCTTTGTGTTTTTTTCCTTCAGAATACCATTTCACTTCCACCTGCACTACTGTCACACACAGATCATCAGAATAGTCAGTTTCAGCAAAGAAAAAGGGTAGGAGGGGATGAAAAAAGTTGAAAGTAATCTGTGTTCTCCAATAATTGGGCCAGATGTGTTGATTTTGTGTTCTGCAAGGTCACAACTTTTACTTTTGAACACCTATTCTCCCTAGAGGAGGAGCAAATGACTTCCCTTGCACAAGTAGAAAGCTGCCATTTAACCACTCACTGGACCATAAGGTGAGTCCCTAGAAGCATAAGGCAGGATAGAAGAATTTCTCATACCTTGGCTGTGGTTTGACTGCATTAACTTCAGCAACAGCACTCGCTTTAATTACCACTACTATTACAGTATAATGCACCACTACTCTTCCTGTGCATCATGATAACTTATCCACTGGACTACATCATGAGACAGATCAAAAGAGCTAGCTTAAAAGTTTATCACTGTCAACTAAAAACAAACAAACAAACCCCCCAAAAACCACACCCATATTTTCCTGGTCTATGACCACTAATAAAATTTGCACCACCATCTCTGTGGTGCAGAGATGAAGTGCTTAAAATGAAATTGTGGCAATATCCAGGATTTGCCAAAGTAAGGTGGTGCAGCTGACCACTTTGCCCATAATGTAAATATTTTTGCAATAATACATCCAAATCTATGTAAATATTTTTGCAACAATACACTCAAATAATAAATCCTTATCTGAAGATCTTCTAATCCCATCCAGAGCTACCAGCATAAAAAAAAAAATATTTCTAGTCATTGCTATTTTCTAGAAAACAGAAGATGGAAGACTATCTGCAAACTTCACTTGAGAGAGATTTGTTCACATCAGAGATAGCAATTTGGTAGTAGTATCTGTCAGTCTCAGTTTCCTATTACCTAGGAACTAACTCTTCAAAGAAGTACTGAAGTGAATTATAAGCATGGGGCTGCCACACAGAATCCTCAGTACTAGGGCCACAGAAAAACAAGAGTATAAGAGAAGTTCATCTTCTCCAAGTATCATCTCTTGACTGCACAAAGCTTTCATGTTCCTTTGCTAGCAAGAAGAGCAGAAAATGCAAGCAACCAGGATTCAAACTTGGAAGTTATCTACTCCTTACCTCACCTTTGGCATTCCAGCTGAATAGAAATTAACAGCCAGAGATCAGCTTAATCAGACAAACTTCATGAGCACCTGTACTAGTCCTAGCACTGTCCCAAAGACAAGTGTAAGAGAGACATGTTGAAGAAGCCATTAAATAATAAAAACAACAACTATGGGACATCACCAGAAAACTATTTTCAAATTCCAAGTTAAATAGCATCTACATCAAGATACACAATGATTTTAATCCCAAAAAGGTGCAGCTTCATCACTAGAAGTAGAAAAGGTCAGGGCTTATTTACAATTTCTCTGAATGAGGTTAAGATAGGCTAAAGAAAGCCCAAATCACACCAACAGAATGCTGTTTAATTCTCCAGTTTGCAGAGTTTCCTCTGGTAACAAATAACTATTTCTCTTAGGAGAGATGAAAATAAGGAACTGGATATGCAAAGTGTTAATAATAGATTTATACTGTGAAATAGATAGGTCTTTATTCCCCTTGCACTCTTTATTCTACCATACACAAACATTTCCTGCAGTAGAATTTCCTTTTTTAAAAATCAAGTCCTACTGAACTTTTTAACCTCAAAGGCCTGGAGACAATATTTACCAAAAGCTACAGGATAGACAAAATAAACAATGGAAAGGAAATTATGCAGTAACAATTCAAAGATACTGATACACACAACATAAAGAATTCGCTACCTTCTAACCATAGTCACTAAGTGCCAGACTTAGAACTTCCAAGCCTATGTACAGTAACAGTCGTAAATTATACGATCATGGACTATTTAACCCTTCTACCACCTTCTCCTCCCAGAAACTAATTTCCATGTTACTTGGTGAAGGAAAAGTATCCACTCAAAGTCTGAAGGTGCAGAACAGCATGGCAGAACTTCTCACTGTAGTGGGAATTACCATAATCATCTCATCCCTACTGCCCACAGCTTTCTCTCAGCGAGCAGATGAGCGCCTTTTAAAAGGCCTCAAAGGTTTTTAACTGTATTCTGGGTCACATTTGCTCAGCGCATCACAATTAAGGCATACAGCCACACCGGAAACACTGAAGAGATTCTCTTCCTTCACTGGGCATGCATAGATGCTTCACACTGTCTCACCTATCCGAGCATGCAGCTTCACTTTCCACACACTTAATCTTCATAAACTACCAGTTTTACTATTACCTTCTCTTTTCCAATAGGGAAGGGGTTGAAGCTATTGTTACCTCAGCTACAGACATCACAACCACATCATTCTGACCATGAAGAGCTGAAGCTGTCTCTTTATTTACTTGGCTACTTGATTAGAACAAAAATCCCCAACAACCCAAACAAACAACTCCCCCCTCCATCAAACCCAACATCTTTACCTGATAGGTCTCTTCTATGATCTTTTAAACAGGCCCTTCAGGTCCAGATGTTCTCATCATACTTTCATTAACAGAAGGAGACATTTGACTGATCTTTTTCAAATTGTCACTTTAAAGGTCAAAAATATCACTCAATATATGTTTTTGAAGTGATCCTTCCAGGACATGCAATACACCAGTAAGCTCATAGTCATAATAATCTACACATTCTAAGCTCTGAGCAGTTCTCATATGACAACAGCATCAAGACAATATTTTTGGTATGTGCTTTAAAATAATGGTCCTAAAGAGGCAAAACAGTAATTTCATAGTTACTTTTCCTGTGAGCTGCCTGTCCTGATATTCAGCCCTTAGCTAAACAGGATGAGGGACATTCAGATGCAGATGGTTCCCCCTGCAGCAAAACAGTGTCTTGCATACCCAGTCACAGACCTCTCATACCACTATGCTAAACAGGCTTAGGGAAAAAATAAAGTTGCTCAAAAACATTAGTAGAGCTGGAGAAGCTGGCTCCTCCAGACAATATTATCAGACTGAGACACAAACAGGCATGATTTTAAAAGCTTTTCCTCTCCTGGTAGGAATATATAGCCAAAGTCAGCTATACGTTCTTAGGCTGGATAGAGCTAAGCCAGAAAAGCGATGGATTCAAAACACATCATTTACAACAGAATTCAAACGATGGGATTTTGTCTCTGCGCAGCTTTTATCAATATTAACTTTTAAGTGCATTATCAAATACCCAGAACTTAGAAAAAAGAACACTACAATTAGAAAAAATAATTGTCTTTTTTCTAAAATTAGAAGAAAGAACACTAAACTTAGAAAAAAGAACTGTCTACACAGTGTAGACAGTTCAAATTACTAATGACCACAGCCATGTCAAAACACTAATACCAGTATTAAGAGACCTGGTTTAGCTTTCAGTGACTGCAGCACGGATATTCAGATTACTCCTTTGCACTTGTTGGTCATAGCCATTTTAAGAAAAGCGACGGCTGCCCCCCTTGAGGGCCCATAAGGCAGCCGAGTGAGCCCGCAGGTGTCGCAGGGGAAGCCGCTCGGACCGCGCGCCCCGCGGCAGCCGGCGGTGCCCCGGGCCCTGCCCCGGCGCGCCCCCTGGCGCCCGGCCCCGCCCGCCAGCCCTGCCCGCACCGCCGCACCCTCGCCGCGCTGCTCCGCCCTCGGACTCCTCTACACACACGAGGACTGCAACTCAGCCGGGCGGCAGGCTCAGAGAGGAACGAGGGAAGGCCCGTTCCTTTATTTTATTCCTCTTTTCCATAAAGCCTTGCAGCTCCGGCTTCCCTGCTTTGCCCCTTATTTCTAATTTCTTTCAGACGTCTGAGTGCTTTCCCTCCTGTCCTCTCTTAATGTTATCAAGATGTTTTGCTTCGTTTTTTCACCAGAATCCCAGTCCTCTGGGATGTCAGACTCCTCACTCTTCCTCTTCCTTCTAACTGTTCTTGGGGCAAATCACTCTGGAGACACGTGTGCTACACTTTTTGAAGGAGAGCTGATCAGAGAAGCACCCTTATGCCAAAAAGACATTAACAGGGACAACAGTTACTCAAGCCACAAGCAGTTTCAGTACTCAAGTGGCACAAAGGAGGCGACAAGTACACATCATCAAAGTTTGTTTTGCTTGAAAGGTATTGTTTGGGATTTTTCTGGGCGTTTTGGTTTGGGGTTGGGTTGGTTGTTTGAGGCGGGGGGGAAACAACACAACACAGGGCACAACAGACCCAAATCCGGGCAACTCTCACTAGAATACTTGCTGAAGTTCTGATGATACAGGGCTCGGATACTGACACACAAGATAAGCATAAATAGCACAGAGCCTTCCAGACATTGTTAACAAAAGTGTAGGGAGTACCACCCATTCTGTAAATATCAAAAAAGTCACCCATAAGTGTTTAAACCTAAGCACTGTGGAAAGGAAAAATCAGAGCTAGGATAGGAACTAGCAGCTCTGAGATGTTCCTCCTCTGACAAGCATGAAACAAGTCAGATTCAAGCTCATCCTGTTTTACTCAAAAGCACCTTATGAATGCTATCAGCAGACCACTCTAAGTCAGAGAAATGTCTGTTTCACTGTAAGGTTACCTCAGTAAATGCCAGTTAAGTGTCTGAAATAGACAGATGTTAAAAAGAGGTAAATAATTTGGTTTTAGAGATCTCTTCCTCTTGAAGTTGTAGTTTTCAATTTCTTAATTCAAGAAGTGTTCTTTTGGGCTTTTGAAGGTTAAAGCGTGAAAGACCTTCAGAAGAAGGTCCGTTCCTCAGCACTCTCTTTACTAATGACCTTTGAAACACAGTATCTAAGATACAATTGAATAGTTGTACTATCACACACATTATGACTCCGGAAGCTGACAATCATAATCCAAGCCTTTTCTTGAGACCAGACATCTTAGAATTATCAATTGCAAGATTACTCTCTCAATATATGCAAATTTATGGTCCACTTATGAAAAATTAAGAAGGAAATCACATTTTCCCAGAGAAAAATTCCAAATGGCATCAGCTCCCCCTCTTTCCTTACATGTGATAAAGTCTAGGAAAACAAGCACAGTGGACGAACTGAACAGGCACCAGAGGCGCTTCGCTATAAAACACATCTTAGAGGTACGAGCAAGACACCTACATTACGCAGACCCTGTTTACACTAAACAATCCGCTTCATTAAGCGAAACAAACCAGCTGTTCCCTCACAGCTTCATCCTTTCATCTAGAGGCATTTACACCGAGTAGCGCTGCTGCCGTACAACCGACACAGCGGACGGGAGTCCTTTCCTGAGCAAGTTGCAACCTCGGGCAGTTGTCTTGCTTCGTTCCTCCAACACCGAAATAGCCTGCTTAGGAGACCGCCCGCCAAGACACCGTAAAGGTTTCCCAATTTACAGTCGGGGGCTGTCGCACTCTCCACGCGCGGTCGCGCTGCCCCTGCCCCCCGCGCCAGCCACTCCAAGAGGCGCACAAGGCGGGACACATCCTAGAGGCGCACAAGGCGGCCCCTGGGCAGCGACCCGCTGTTCCAGCTCGTCCCCCGGCGCGGGGCGGCCGCCCGGCAGCGCCGCTGCCCCTCTGCCCCAGGCGGTGGGACCGTCCTGGCCGGGCACGATCGCGCCCTCAGCCGAGCCAAAGACTCTCCCGACCCCGTGCGGGGACCCCGGCGCGTTATGCCGCTCCCCGAGCAGCGGCCGGCGGGCGGAGGCGGCCGGCCCCGTTCGGGCGGGAAAGCGGGCCCGAGGCTGCGGGAAAGCCGAGGCGGCGCGGGCGGGAGGCGGCGGTACTCACCCGCCCGGCGGCAGCAGCGCCGCGGCTCCGGGCGCCGAGAGGTGTGGGCTCCCGCTCCTCGTCGCTGGAAAAGTCGGGCTGCGCGAGGGCGGGCGGGTTGCGGGCGGTGAGGTGCTGCAGGTAGAGCTGCACGTACACGTCCTTGCGCTGCTCGCCGCCCGGGAGGCTCACATTGTTAGCGATCAGCTCGCTCTTCAGCTTCTCCTTGGTCAGCACCGACGGATCCGCCAGGAACTCGGGCATCGCCGCCGGCCGCAGCCGCCGCCGCTCTCCCGGGAGAGGCACCAACAAAGCGCAGGGAGAAGGGGCGGGGGAGCGGGAGGAGGTGGAAGACTCGCCTGCTCCGCGCCACGGACCAGCTCCACGGCGGGCGGGCGCGCGCACCGAGCGCTTCTTCCCAGCCGGCAATAAACCGCGCCCTGATTGGCGGGGAGGGCAACGAAGCGGCCTCTCTATTGGCTGTCGGGCGGAAAAGGGGCGGGGCGCGCGGGAGCCGCGGCGTTGGTGCTTTGCGCGAGGGACAGTAACGCAGTTTAAATTCGGCTCGGGCGGGAGAGGCGCGCGGGGCGGTGCTCGCGCGCGCAGGGGAGGGCGGGGGCGCCGCTCGCGCCCCGCGGGTCCCGGTGACGCCGCGGCCTCCTCGGGGCCCTCTCGGGCCACAGGTGTGTGGGAGCGCCCCGCTTAATGAGATCCCAGTTACCTGCTGTGATCCCGGTGTCCTGCTGCGACACCTGCCGCCGCCTCTGCCCGCGCCGCTGCCCCGCGGGCACCTGCGGCCCTGGCGGAGCGCGCCGCGGGCGTCCCTCCTTCACTGCCGCGCTCAGCACCGCGGGCCGGGCGAGCGCCGGAGCTCTCTCTGCCCCGGGATAACCGCCTTTGCCCAACCTGTTAGCTGTCGGGCTCCAGAAGAAATCCAGCCGGGAAATCGGTAGCTAATCTGTTAGTGTGACTGCCGCCGTTGTGCTGACTTAAACGTAAAAAAACCCCAAACTCGCATCTATAGTACTGCGGAGTTTGAAAGGCATATAGTTGTTTTATTCATTTATTTGCAAAGACGGCTTCCAAAATGTCACACGTGTGTCCCTGCTGGGAAAGTTCGACTGAGTTCAAGACTGCAGTCTTACAGTCTTTAAACAAGCGGGTTAAATCCTTCTGCGTTGCTTGCTTCTGCTGCTTGCTGGGAACACACACTGCTTCTATTTTATGATGGGAAGTGTTTAGTGTTTAGCTTTGACTCTATACCCTATGATTTTGAGAACTGCCTTGCAGTACTGAAGATAAGACTTTAAATGTGGGTATTTTAATTTTCCCATCAGTCATGGATCTGAATCAGGATTGTTAGTGTTTGAATCTACTCCCCTTTGTGTTCCAGAAAGAGTTCTAAATTGCTGTTGGGGAAAGGGATTTTCACTTCTGTTGTGTGCTCCATCACGGAGCTGTCCTGGTGGCTGTTGTTCCTGTTTATCTTACCATAGCCTCAGTATCGGCTAGATGAAGGCGATGAGGGTTATTTTTTGTGGAAGGTGATTTCCAGCCAGATCAAGGACCCACCCACAGGAAGCCTGACGCTTCCCACTGAAGAATTGGTGTGGTGTAACAAAGTAATTAAGACGAGGGAGAAGCTTAGCTTGGGGCATTTAATTTACCTTGTTGTGCAAGTAGCTCTATGGGGTGGCAGTCACCTGAAGTTCATTATCGTTTATATCTGAAAGTGCTTGGTTCTTGGTGTACATACTTTACCTGTTCAGTTTGTTTGACAACGAGGCTGAACAGTGGGTAGAATCATCTTCCTCCATTAATTCCACACATGTACACAGTAAAAAGTAATGTATCAATGTGGATTGACTACTATCACTTACTTTTAAGATCGAATCGAACAAATTAGATGGTTCTATCTATTTTTTCAGCATATTTTACCCAAAATTTTACATGGTACGTTGCATAGGTGTTATATGACAGGTGTTTTGGAAATGCTTTAATTCCTCTCCAAATTTGATTGTATTAATTTAAAGCATAAGATAGTATTTTTCACCCTGAAAAGCTTTAAGGTGGCTTGAAAAATAGTCCTTCCCCTCCCTGTGAGAATTTGGTTCTTATTCAGATATGGAACCAGTTAAGCAGCATACTTTAGAGAGATTCTTCAGGTATCATACTAGTGTAAAAAATAACAACTTCAACTCATATCAAGTCTAAAATGTTTTAGGCAGCATAAGGGGGAACTGGGTCTGGGAAATTTTAGCCAAAGTTAACAGTGAAAATACAATCTAAAAAGTTAGTGCCATCACCATCTAACATCCCCATGGACAATCATTGTACAAGAGGCCTGAAGCTTGTTATCTGACAGTGCTGCTTAGAAGAGCGCAGGCACTGTTTGCAACTCATTGTACTGTTCAGATTCTGCAATACAGTTGGTGCTGGCTTTTCTTGCGAGTGATGATTTTGGAGTGGAAGGAAATACAGCTGCTGACCTTGAAGTCTAAGGACGTTGATGGTAGGTCTGGTTTTAATGCATTAAGTGAAGCATAAAAAAACCTACAGGAATATGATATGAAGTAGTAAATCCCTACAGTTACTCACAGTTCAGCTTTGGTCGTAACAAGTGGATGGGTTGACTGGCTTTATCTTGGATCTGTGTTTTTTGTATTTTTGCTGTCAGACGAAAGTGGCATAGAAGCATAAAGAAACTTATCATATGTTTTGGCTATTTGTTCAAGCTCCAGTACAGTTGTTGTGGAGCCACTGTGGTTGTGGCTCTGATTAGCATTGCTTAAAGTTCATATTTACAATCTATTTGAGTTTTGAAAGTTATTTCCCCAACTATAAAAAAAGTATTTATTTTGAATTACTTTATCTGTTACATTGTTACCCTGATGTAACTCCCTTGCACTGACACGGAACTCTATTATTGGTTACCTTTACTTGCTTCCAAAGCAGCCAAAGCTAGAGAAGCACGATATAATACTTCAGTGTCACTCTTCTTCCAAGCAATAGACTTCTCTGGGAAGCCAAGTCCCTAAACAGTCCTTGGCACAAAACTGTCCTTTATTGGTTCTATGCTTTTTACTGTCGTACTTTGGGATCAACAAGTGTCTTCCAGGCAAGGTAAAGACAGGGAAAGTACTATAAGAAAGCACCTAAATATGCATATACATGATGATTGACACTGGAACTTGCAGCTGTCACAACAATTAGACCTTAATACAGCAGAGGATCTGCACCTTTATTGTTTGTTTTGTTTGACGGTAGGAAGTCACATTTTGTAGCATGAGGCAGTAGTCAAAGGAATGAAGGGAATGAGTTCATTGTGAATGAGCTCAGAAGATCTTTCTAATGTTGTTACAACGGGGGAAAAAAGCCCCACAATTATGAGGTCTCTGGTCCATATGCCTATTCAATAATTTGCTTGTTAGAGGTTGGACCATGTAACTGTTGTTTTACCATGCCTTCTGTGACGCTTTCCAGTACTTGAATGTCTATCCCTAACTGCAAGTTCTGGTTTTCAAAGACCAGAATACCTGCCTCTACCTGAGAAACAGGTAGTTACAATTTACCTCTTGTCAGTATAAATGCTGACAAAAGCAAAGTTTAGGAAAAAAAGTGCAAATGTTGTGAGATGGTGGCCATTTCCGGTGGTTAAAAAACTGCTCTAAGCTTGCCTAAAAATGTGAAATATGCTGAAAGGAGAAGCCAAAAATCCTTCCTTTGTAGGACCCTCCCAAATGTCTGGAATTTCTAAGCATTCCTGAGCGTGAGAAAGAGCTTTTTCAATCATACATTCATCTTTGACATGAAAACACTGAATGCCTTTTAAACTGTCTCAGATTTCTAGCTTGATTTTCCCTAAGTCAGTGATTTCTAACCTCTAATGCCACCCATAAAAATGAAATAATTGATGATGCAGTATGCTGAAAAAAATATTTTTCTATATATGTTCATTCAAACAAGTATCCTAAATTCAATGGAGGGTTTGGGAAACAATCTATAATGAAGTATAGATGTATAATTTGCATTCATTTACCTCATAATAGATAACATTGCGAAGACCATAAATTCATGGCAAAAGCATTTAAGCAAGTGTTACAGACATGCTCTTGTCTTAGACTGAGCTGATAAGGAAATGTAAAAAAGCTGTATGAAGTATTAATTCAGTCTTGGTGCACAGCAGGTTTCACTATGAAAATGATATTCCCTTTGAGAAATGCAGCAGAAACTGGAAAGTTTTACTAGAAATGAAATGAGCAGTTGCCTAATCATTATAGCACAGTGTAACTATACTTTCTAGAATCAATCATTTCTTTTCCACATTCTTGATTCATTTAGAAAAATTAGGTGGCTTTTTAAAAACTCTCGTTTTCTCATTAGAAATGTCTGTTTCTGAAGTAGAAATGGAAAAGTGATAAGAAAGCAAGCATGCCTTAGGATAATGGAGCATATTGCTTCTAGAGCAGGTCTAGAGCTGACAGCCACTGGGAACACTGCTCTGCCCTTGTCATCTGCCACAGTGAACAAAGGGAAGGTGAATGAAGGGATGCCCAGCACTGGATGGCTGTTTCCAGGCAAGGAAAGAAATTTGTACAACTGCTTTAAAACTTCTTACTGCTGATCTTGCGATAGTCGAAGGCCTGTACTAACAAGGGTTGAAAACAGGAGTATCAGCTCCTGCTTAAGTATGCTGACAGAAGTGAAATTGACAGTTTTCAGGGTAGCCTCCTACACTGAATCATTTCCAAACCAGAATTATTTGGACATTTATTTCCGTCAAACACAGACAGAAGCTATATTTACCATATATAAACTATTACTTCAGCTCCACTATTTTTTGAAGCTTAAGTGGATTTACATTTTTGTCTATATTTAGCTACTAACAATTCTGTAAGAAAAGACATCTCTGTTAAGAGATCAGCCAGGTTACAAAATGCAGTATTTGAAAGTTAGGAAAAGACAAAAAGCACAGAAGCACATGTGCTGTTGAAATGCTGGTGAGATATAAATACCCACCAGCATACTTGGAAGCCTCGGAATTAATGGAGTCAACCTGACAAAACACCTGTAAGATCAAAGAGAACTATTATCCCCACTTCACCAATAGAAAATTGTGTGGGAGAGTTTGTACATAGCTAAGGCACATTTAATTCTTTTGTTTAGTTTTGAAACATCACTAAATGATTTTGATTTAGCGACAGTGACCTCTCTTCCCAAAGAACAGCTGACAAAAGCTTTAACTGAACCACTAGTATTTCTGGTTGTTGCTGAAGGGGATGATCCTGCTCTCTATCCTGTCCCAGTGCTCCTGGTGCTTTTCCTGTCTTGGATCTAGTAGCTGTGCCACCAGATTCGCATGCTGAGCCAGCAGCTGCTGCAGTATCATTGCAAGATGTGATCCAAGTGGAAGGGAAAATGCACAAGCAGGGATGGACAGGGCAGAGCGAGACAGACTGTTTTGTGACAACCTGCACACGTCAAGTATACTAGTGTGAAACCACACCCTGAAAACTTCGACTCCTCTAAGCAGATATTACCCTTACTGCAAGCCAGAGATATTGTCTGGCAACAATCTGGAATGTTTAGAGCAGGGCACCTGCTTTGGCAGAGGTACAGGAATGCAAACAGATTGCTACTGCTTCTTACATCCAGCCCTCCGGTGGGTGGTGAGGCTGAGAGATAAGATACAATGTGGGACCAGGGAAACCTCTAACAGATTATGCATCTCATACAAAATGCATCCATCTAACAGATTGTGCATTAAAAAAAAAAAGCCTAACCACATTAAATGGAAGTCCTGTTAGCACAGCATGTGAGGCAATCCTCCTGGTCCATTCAGACCTGGTAAAATCTGAGTCAGCTGAAATACTGTGATCACTTCTGGGCGCTTAAAAATGCAGCTTGTTTGGAAAGGCTCCAGAGGCAAGCGATAAAATAACCAGAGGCCCAGCAAACACAGTCTGTTATGCTAGAACAGCTATAGAGAAGAATTACAAATTTCAAATATGTAAGAAGTACCTATAAAAAGGAAGGGAATAAACTGTTCTCTAGCACATTGGGCTAGAGGGCTGGATTTAAGTTGGATCAAAAGAGACATCAGGGTTAAACTACATATAGTCATTTTGTAATAGTAAGAGTAGCAAAGTACTGGAACAGATCACTTAAGGAAGATGTAGAATTTCTGTATTTAAAAAGTTTTAAGGGTATATAGAACAAACATTAGCCTGTAAAAGCCAAAGTGTTTGGCTTAATAACCCCCACATAATTTGTTGACTCTGCTGAATCTGATTTCTAAGACTTCTGTATTCATTTTCTTCTGTGGTTTACAACACTAATAATCAGTTCTCACAAAGTGAGAATTGCATCTCTGGCTTTCTCTCTCAGTTCAGGCCCTTGACAAAACTATTGTTTCCCTCCCAATTAAATTTCATCAAGTGTCAAACTTTCCAGTCCATCTGAATCACTAAAGTATTATTTCTAGGACTTGCTATTTCATGCCTAGATCAAAGCTAAGTACTCTCTGTGGCTTTCTGCCATGAGTACCTGTCCACCTCAGCATGTGGAAACGGCTACTCTGAGAAAACTCTTCTGTCCCGCAGCCTAACCCCATCACCCTCGGAGGTTCCCCCCACCAGCACCCTGGTTCCCTCTCCCTCCCTGTCAGCGTTTCATTCTTCTGCAGCGTTCTTAAGACAAGCATCTGTCTGCGCTCTTGGCTCCATCAGACCACTTGCTGCCTCTGCCTTTACTTTTACTCTTTCTTACGTGAATTTCTGTACTGAAAACATGGTATCTCTGCCATTTTGGGGGCTTCTGTACCCTTTAAAATTTAAAGTTCCTCTTTATATACAACTTTCTGAATTTTTCTCATCATTTCCACACAGTCGGTTGTCTTAATAAAGTAAATCTTTGACACGTTCTTGCCTTTTGTGTTTAGGCGTGTAATCAGACAGTCCCATATACACAAAGACCATAAACAAAGACATGCCAATTTTATCCAACGGGATCTTTATGATTACATTGCTACAGCAGCAATCCCATGCCTTGACCCCCATTGAGCCTTCTGCTTCGCGCTGCCCTCTCAGCCTCAAACAAAAGAGGAGACCCTAAGCTGTAAGGGAAAACAAAAAAAAATTAAAATAACCATAACGTTCCTCGGTTTCCCGTGCGCGGAAGGCGGTAGAAGCTGAGAGAAGAAGAAAAAAGTTACGTGACCCCGACGTGATTCGAACACGCAGCCTTCTGATCTGGAGTCAGACGCGCTACCGTTGCGCCACGAGGTCCTGCTGGGCTCCCTTCGCCAGAGTATTAGAACTCGTCCGTCACTGGCCGCCGGCCGTGCAGTCCCTGTGTCCGGAGGGGCAGGGCGGGGGCCAGCTTGGACCGGCGCGGCCAAGAACCCTGCCCGGCCGCTGCTGCACCCACACCCCGGCGCCGGCCCCTCCGCTCCGACATTGTTCCGTCACCGCCTTCCCGCGCAAGCACATTGACTCTCCCCACCCACACCCCCGCTAGTGGTCAGCAGCAGCAACGGCCTCTCGCCCCCACTCCCTGGGGGTGCCGAGCTCGCCTCTCGCGCCGTTGCCGCCGTAGGCAGGCTCGTGGGTCCATGCCCCCACTGCCGGAGGTCGCCCCTGCTGTCCCTCCGCCAACAGCGCTGCATTTACAAGCAGCCAACAGGGACGTGGTTGTCCGGATTTGCTGATAAAAGCAGTAACGGGAGAGGCCCCTTCAGGCAGTTCCTCGTTAGTATAGTGGTGAGTATCCCCGCCTGTCACGCGGGAGACCGGGGTTCGATTCCCCGACGGGGAGGCCGCGTAGCGTATTTTTCCTGCAGGGGGCGGTACCGGCGGGCGGCGCCTTTTGCCGCCGGCGTCAACGGCTTCTGCGGGGCGGGGCAATAACAAAGGAATAACAATAAAAACTCAGCACTGCAGCTCTCCCCGTCGGGGAATCGAACCCCGGTCTCCCGCGTGACAGGCGGGGATACTCACCACTATACTAACGAGGAGCACGGGCGGTGCTCTCCCCGCGGGGGCCCCTCCCGCTCCGCCCGGGCCGGGGTGCGTGCGGGGCCCGGCCGGAGCTGCCGAGTGCAGCACAACAGGGACGGGACGGGCTCGGCACCCGCCCTCGCTGCCGCGCAGCCGCACGCGGAGCTGCGGGCACGGATCCCTGGAAACTGCCTGGCTGGAGGCGGGGGGAGCGGAGCAGCACCGGCAGCTCGGGTGACTTTGCGTGTGTAGTTCTGCATCTCCTTCACGCAGAGTTTCTTTTTACGGGAACCTGAGAAGTGCTGGAGTCAGCAGTCCTTGAGGTGAAGGAACCCGAGCACCTGCTCCTTACCTACCTAAAAAAGGAACGAGGGAAATGGAAACCAGCTACTGTGAGATTTGAGAGTAAAAGGCAGAAGGACATGGGCTGACCATCTGGCTTGATGCTGACCCGGTCAGCAGAAACATGGTTGTGAGTTTGTATCACAGTGACATTAGACAAGAAACTATATTTAATTTGCTGATTTCTGAGATGAAGAATTAACCCCGTATAATTAACAAGCGTTTGGAGCAAATGGTGTTCGCTTTTGATGGCCTCCACTACTGCTAGTATTTCCTCGGACAGAGGAACCCCAGCTTAGCTTTTTTGGATTATCATAGCTAAAGAGCAAACAGCGTCCTATATGTAGACTTCTAAATATAAGTGACCTGTAAACAATGCATTTCTGAGAATTGGCCTACTCATTTAAACGTTTGAATATAAGTATGTCTTTCTCAGTAGATGCAACAGATTCAAATTTTGTCCTGATAAGTGAAAAACAACAACTACAGTCTCATAACGATTTCATTACTTTAGGTGCAGTGTAATGAGTCATATTGTAGGGCTGTGATCTGGTATTAGGCTTTAAACCTCCCAGAGCAGGATCAAAACCAATGTTGCCAGGCTGGTCTACGTTTGTTATGCATGTTCAAATTCTATTCAAAAGATGCTGATGGTTCACTTGAAGCTGGGAGACTTTCTGGTGGATCAAACATTGCCTGTTTGCATTTTATGCGACCACACACACATTTACTTTAGATCTTTTTGCCTGCAGTTTCTCAGTTCCTTCTGTTCATTAACCCCTGTGGTCAGGGAGCTAAGCTTCAGACATCTTTATGTACCCCAACCAAGATGACTTATCCAAAAATGCCTAAGAAGGGGAGCAAGAAGAGACATGGAGGTATGAGTCAGCACAGCAAAAGGGCTGTTTTGAAGTGGATGGACTATTGTGAGCTGCAATGATTTGCAGTTACTGAGCAAATGCATTCCTTGTTGATTTGTCACAGAGACACGCAAATGCAAAGCAGAACAGGTACTGGGAACTACTATCAATGCTTCAAGATCTGTGGGGGCTCAGTCTTCTCAGGATCTACGTACAGCTATTGCATGTGTCCAGTTCTAACAATCTTGTTGCATGATTTCCTCATCATTGCATCAGCTCTGTGTTTAGCTTGTCCCTAGTGGCTGCTAAAAGATGACTGGAGAAAGTCACCTGTAAGAGGCCCTTTACAGCCGTGGGCAGGAGTAGGGCTGGGATCTAGCACATCATAGTAACTGGATGCTACTTGCCTCCCCTTCAGCTTCCTTAGCTCAAGCTCATCTTGCAAAATGTCCAGTTGAGTTTTGAATGTCATCATGGATGGGAAATTCCAAGGAGAGGGGAATGTGGAAACTCTTCACAGTGAGGATGGGCAACCTGTTGTGGCAAAGAGGTGGAACTTGATCATTTCGCTGTGCACCTCCAAGAAATGTCTGACTCCATCTTCTTTATTCTCTCCCAACAGGTAGCTGAAGACATAAGTTAGGTTATCCTGTAACCTCCTCTTCTTCAGGCTGAACAAACCAACCATTCTCAGTGTCTCCTTGTTTGTCACGTGCTCCAGCCCTCTGTTCTTTTGGCGACCCTTCACTAGCCTCATTCTCATTTGTTGGTATCTTTCTTGTTTCACACTGCCCCAGACTGTGCACAGATCTCCATAGGCAGCCTCACAAGTGCCAGAAGGGGATGGGGGCAGTAATCACTGCCCTTGATCTTCTAGCTTTGCTGTTACGGATATTTCCCACTATATCACTAATTTTCATTGCTATAAGAGCAATCGCTCATTCAAGCCTACCCTTGTTGTTCACTGGGACCTGCAGGACCTATTCTGTAAAGCTGCTGTTTACCCAGTCAACTCCTGGCTGCTTGGTTTGTTATATCCAAGGTGCAGGACTTTATGTTTGCCTTAATTGAATTGGAAGAAATTCATACTGGTTCACATCCCCAGCCTTTCAGAGTCCTGCTGATGACAGCCCTGGCTTTGAGGGAATCAGTTGCTTCCCTCAGTTTGATGTCATCCACCTGAGTCACCTGCTGATACCTATTTGCCTTGGCAAGTAACATACATTTTTATTGGCATGTTGAGGTTCAGCACAGCTGATATTATCATAGCAATGTGATCTGTGATGGAGCCTCCTGTAGCTGCAGAAATTAATTCTTCTAAATCAATGAAAAAACACAAATCCTAGATAAGGAGTGAAGCCCTTTACTGCATGTGGTCTTTAGGATGCCACAATCCTGAACAGCTGCTGCAACTTGAATATGTTTGATTCTGATTAATCTTCATAGCTATTTTGTATGCTCTTTTCCCTGCCCATTCACACACATCCAACACTCCATCTGCTCTTTGTGTTTTATTTTCCTTTTAATTTTTGTATGTACCCTCACTCTGTGAAGTTCACAGCACAAGATTTAATGAGCTTTTCAGTAAGAACATATGAGTTATCAAATGGCAACTTACAGGGCTTCTTTCTGTATAGTTTTGGCCTTATACAATTTCTGTCCAGTGTAAAGGGTTTGTAGTGAGGTCTGTATGACTCAGTGATCTCTTTCTGTGCTAATGTATTTTGATTAAGCTAAAATGAAGTTTTAGAAGTTATTAGAAAAATCAATTTACATCACTTAAGGGAAGGAGTGATCAGGCATCCCACGTGAAATTAGCAGCTGAAGAGCTGAAAAAATTCCAGGTAAAGAGGACTGTGGCATTGTACGTCAGTGCCTGGGGGATTAGTGGGAGGAGGGATTTAAGGGGCTTTCCCCTCTTAGCCTAGCATAGGTTATGCAGTACTAAATGAAGCCACACAGCTGGGCAGCTTCCCCTCCGTGTTGAGTCATGTGAACTGTCTAACAAATGGAGCCTTTTAAAGACTTGTTTGAGAAATCTCAGGGCTTGAATATTTATGTCCTAAGAATTCTGAAATAAAATAGACAAGAAGTGCCTGTTGCATTTTCTGTTTGAGCAAAAAATTGAACAGTTTAATCTGGCCATTTTTATTCCTGTAGCATGGTTTACATCCAGTGGATGCTTCCGATAAGAATAAACTCCTTCTTGGAGGGGATCTGCATTCTCATCACTTGTCTCAGAAGGGATTGCCAAACAAATGTACTGACGAGATGCCATAAAAATTGGAAAATAAAAGCCAGGAAAAGTAGAGTCTGGCTGGTTTTAATGAATAATTTCAATTTTACAGTAGCAAAAACTGAGAGAGGTCCTGCTCAGAAATAGAAGGATAAGACTTGGTAATTAAAACGAAGATGATTGAAGCTTGTGTGCAGAATAAACCTCTCTTTATGTATGAGATATATTGTTTCAGAGTAATCTCAAAAGAGTGTTTATGCAGCAAAGTCTTTAGACCCATATCAGAACACTCCAAAATCCAAATAGATTTTGTACTAATCTAAGTATTCCTGTGTAATGTAGTTCTGGATAACACCGTATATCTACCAAAAGACTATAAGAATAATCATAACTTTCTGGCTGTGATGAAAGACTACAGTAGACTCAAAAATGTCATTGGCCTGACTTGGTTTGAAATATGGCATTTCTTAGGATCTTGAAATTGTCAATGATTAGCCTCAAAACAGACCTGTCACATAATGCCTATGAAGGAAAATTCTAGGGAGAAATATAGAAAAAATCGAATACTATATTATATATATAAGTTATAACGATCAGGACTGACTCTCACATCGTATTCATTCTAGAAGTGAACAACTGTCATTCAAAAAAAAAAAAAAAAAGGAATCACGAACCTAGTAAAGTGAAATGAAGTGTAGAGACAGGAAAAATATGGGATAGCCAAACCCACAGAAAGTAATACAGGAAAATGCATCATAAACTGAAGTTAGGTAACCTGACAAAGATGTCATGAGATAAAGGTATATGCAGAGAAATTGGTTATACTCTAAAGAGCATGGGGAGACATTTAAAGGTATTGGTTGTACAAAACTATAAATGAGTCTATATGCAATGAATTTAGCTTGGGAAGCATTGCACTTGTATGCATTCCAGTGCTCACTCAATACAGACCCCATGGATGAGCTCAGGCCACATTATTACAAAGGGGAAATAGGACAATGAAACCAAAGATGAACATAGGAAGAGTTGCTGTTAAAACCAAAACCTCGGTGCTTGCTTAAGGTATGAAATGAAAAATGTACGGGAGACCCAGAAGAAGACAGGAAAAAACCCCAAACGTTCTGCCACTTCAGAATGTACTAATGTTCCAGATCATAAACAGTGCTTGCTGTTCTCTAATTTGGACAGATTGCACTGCTGTAGTACTGAAAAATCAGAGGGTATTAAAAAATCAGGGTGCGGAGCCAAGAATGAATAGAAATCAGTTAGTTTTTTATCTAGTAGTCAAAACAAGGTGAACTGACCTCACCTTGAAAACATTGTCAAAATGTTTAGTGAAAGTATAAAGGGAAATTTCTGTACATTTTGCTGCTTTTGTAAAGTTTTTGAGAAGTTCTAGCGTGACAGAAAGATATGCATCACCGAAAAATGTATTAATGCACACACAAAACTCAGAGTTTAGAAAACACTGGAGCTGAGAGAGAAAGCAGCATTGTGAGCAGATATCAAAACATCATAGCACATCATCAGGTACATTTTGTCTGTGAAAACATTGAATGCAAAGTAGAAAGCATAACAAATGACAGTTTGGAATCTTCCAGGAAGAATGTGAGTTAATGGAGCTTATATAAAGAGTACAATTTCTGTTAGCAATCTTGCTTTAAGAGTTCAACAAGAGAAGACCTTTGGAACCTGATGAATGTTTTGGGAAAAAAAAAAAAGAAAAATGTTAAAAAACCCCAAAGCGCTAAGAATGGTCTCAGCAAAAGGCAAAGTTGACAACTTATTTAACAACCAAACTAGGTCAAAGCTACCAGCACTGTAGCAATTTGTTGCAGTGCTGGCTTCACTGTGCGTTCCCGGTCCTCCAGTCTCCACCTTTTGCTACTTCATTGTATTGTACATGGGGAGCAGAAGAACGGCTCCCTTTCTAGACAAAACTGTGGCTTCATAGGGTAATAGTTTCCTCCCTTCTCCTTTCTTATGATACAAGAACCACATTGGCATGGAAACCACGTTCTTCTTTTCCTTACTTAGGGGTATGCTCCAATGATCGCAGTAATCCATGTGCACAGGGAAACCCTGAGAAATCCCAAATGGTCCTCATAATTAGTAAAAACCAGTAAGGCATAATTCTCATTTCAGAAGTTGATTTTTATGTTTACCATGTACTATTTTATCTTTACCATTGCAAAGATTTATTTTACCTTTACCATTGTACTATTACTCCTACTTCTGACTTCTCCTTTCAGAAGATTTTTGTCTTCCTTTTCACTATTTTTCCTCTCCCCTCTCCACCTTTGTTTTTGTTTAACTCTATTTCCTTAGGAAAAAACAGGATGGCCTATGTCTTGTCTAAGTCATGGGAGTGCAAAAGAGTGACCTGAAGGCTGGAGGAAACTACTGGTCCTGTTCAGCCATTCCAGTGCTGGGATTGGCTTCTTTGGCTACTGACACTATTTTTGGTGTGTGAATGAGCAGTAGAAGGGAAGTGGATACGTTTCTAGATTTAGCAGATGAAAAAAGGAAGATGATATAAAATAAAAGATTAAAAAGCCATTAGAGAAATTAATTGCCATTTCCAAAGTTATTAATGGCTGAGAAAACCAAATATGCACATTCACCATAGATGGCTCAGGATGTGATGGTTGGTTAACTATCTTGCTCAATTGTAAAAGCCTGGCACTTGAAAAAAGAAGCAGAAATCGATCACAGCACACTTTTAATTTGAAACAAGAGATGAATATTTAAAGTCCGTCGAATAGCCAAAATAACAAATGAGGAACTGTTGAGAATTATGTGCTCAGAGCACAGCTGCTGAAGTCAGATCTTAACACTGCTGTGTATCTGCAGTATATTGCCTGACAATCACCAAAATACTCTTAATTCTAGTAAAATCAAAGAAAAAGCATTAAAAGAAAATATATCAGATGCATTGCTAGGTAGAGGCACAGGGCATTTTACAGCTTTCTCACAGCTGGTGTGGGGGAGATGGTGATCTGCAACCACCAATTTGGAGATGCCCATTTTAAGAGATGAGAAAAAGGCTGAGGAATTGGTGTGGGGCAAAATATGAAGGGTGACATTGTCAAGATGATAATAAAAAATCAAAATAAGGGGTTACTAAAGTGCATTGTAATACAAAATAATGCGTTTCCTGGGGAAAAAGTATAAGCTCATTTGGTTTTAATTTATGTTGTTGATCTCCATTATGTGTTATTTTGAATGTGAAGAATTTTGCTTCAAAAGACAAAAACACAATACCTCTGAAGAATAGTCTTTATTTCTTTTCAGTCTGCTATTTTGCAGGATAATGAACTTTCCCTAAGTGTTTTTTTGGAATTTTTTTTTTTCTTTTTTATTTTGTAAGGGAAAAAAATTTTCCCCAAAGTTTTTTTTGAATTTTTTTTTTTTTTTTTTTTTTGGAGGAACTTAGAATTTCAACTTTTCAATTGCACTGGCTCCCTCTGGTGGAATTCTGAAGTGATCTACTTTACAGTCCAGTAAAATTACTGACTCACACTTAGTTTGATAGATGACAAGTGACGTTACTGTTTTATATAATTGTTACATTAAAAATAGGAAAAACAGAGAATCATATCTCCTAAATGCAATTCAGCTTACACAAAATGAGCTCATAAAATGAAATTTTAGCAATCTGGGTCAAAATGGCTGATGAAAACCTCTTTCATTTCCCCTCCCTCACATTCTCTTAACTGAAATAATGGATAGCATTTTGCTAGTATGTGTTTGGAAAGGAAAGGAGTTACAAAAATGTCATAGCTATGGGACTGGCCTGTTTCACTTGGCAGCAAAAATCAATCAGTCTCTTACACAAAGTTTTTATAGGAGAATTTCCCTTTTGAAATTAAGTCACTTGGCAGCTGTTGCCGCTTGCATCCTGAGAGTTCTCACCAGAGCTGAACCAGATGTGGAGTCCATTCGTCCATTTGTTATTAATAATGAATATAGAAAAGAAAAAACAAAAGATAAAGAGGAGCAGGAAATGGGGAAACTGTTGGACTATTTCCTCTATTTATGCATGTGGGAAGGACTTACATTTTTTGGGGATTTTGCAAAAAAATGAAATAAGCCTTTCACCTAGAGCTGGGTAACTGTGTGGTTCCCTTTCTCAGTGTAGCAAGACTGACTGAGAGGAGAAAAAATTTTAAACTTGCATCCTCACGCCATCCCAGTCCCCTGTCTCAGCAGTGTAAGCCCTCATTACTGAATGTGGTAGGTTTTCCAAATGAATGTATGCTCCTGCCTCTTCCTTTATTTAATAGTTACCAAGGGTTCAAGAACTCTTGCCTGGAGCCAGAGAAAGGGAGTACTTTTTTGTCAGTTTGACTCGGCTGTATAAACATTCTCAGGTTGACTCACTGATATACTTTTAATTTTAGCATGTTAGAAACATTGGAAAAGAGAAGACGGAAAATGTTAAGTTTTTCTGTAGATTAACTGTTTGTACTGGAAGAAATTATGTAGGCTCCTCTGTTTACATGTATGAGGGGGCTACACTCTTTTCTGACATGGTTCAAGAAAGGTAAAAAGGGAAATGTTAAAGATATTTTTAGAACCATTGTTCTCTAAGTGGTGTGAAGACTGAGCTATTTGAAAGGACTTCAGTGCTAAATATCGATAATATTTTACACTTTTGACAAAATTCCGCTGAACATATCAAATTTTTGCTCAGTCTGACATGGGCAAAATCCTGACCCTACATACTCCTCTGTTTAACTAAAAGAATTTAAACAAACGTGTTCAATACCTTTAAAAAATAAACTTACTGGTCCACTGAGTCTAAAACTTCAGCTTTTCAGAATTATTTCAGACAGGTTATTTCAGATTTTCACAAGAACTCCACAACCAACAGTATTATGAGTAAGAGCTGTACATCTGTGACTAGTGTATATAATCCTGCACACCTGAAAGTTCTTGGAACATTTCTTTAACTTGTAAGACACACAACGTCAGGTAAGAAATACATTGCACATGTCAATATTACTCTAAAACGTTTGATATGGACTTTAGTATTGTTAAATCTTGTTTTCTTCATATTCAGAAGTCCTACATTACTCAGCAAATTCCTTACCTGACATTTCCACAGTGAATGTTTGTTTTAAATCTACAAACCTCACTAGTTTCAGACAATGTCATTTCATTTTTAAAATCAACTGAACCAATCATAAGTTACCAGTTTTTAAAATAAATCCAGCTCCTGAGCCAAGAAAGCATATAAGAAATTTCAGCTGTGTTCAAAAGGCAAAAATTATTAAAACTGTGCATTAAATGGAAAGTCATTCATAACATATGATTAAAAGCTGAGCTTGACTATTTACAGCTAAGCACTGTCAAGCACAGTATGTGTTAATCAGAAAACTTGTCAGACGGTGCACCCATAGATTAGGTGCAGGTTAAGGAGACCTGTACAGTGCAAGAAAAGAGATGAAGAATGAAGATAATGTTTAGAAACCAGAAGGCATGTCTAAATTGCTTAGATACACAAAATTGTAAAATTGCAGGCAAAAAGATCTAAAACAGGTAAAATTTTCAGCAACTATTTGTAAAGCAACTCTGCCTTCTATAGAGACTCAAAAACGTAAACTCATAATGCTTTAAAATTTACTTCTAATGAATAATTATATTAGTGTTTTTAATAGTAGTTTATTACTACTAATAAATAAACCCCGTCCCCACCAAATAAATAAGGGTTAATATATTTAGAATGTATCTTTTCCTGAAGGCATTTTTTCAAACAAAGGAGAGAAAGTAAACACTTTGTATAGGGGCTCAATTCCAGTGCAATGCTGAATCCAATCTTTTTCTTTTTTGTTCTGTATTAATCTGGGTTATATTAAGGATAATTTCAGGATAAGTGGCAAACATGAAGGCAAGCACAAAGGTATTTAACTCTTAGGGGTGTGTCGATCCCTAAACGTGAAATCACTTCTACAGTGTCCATCAACTGGTACAACTCCATAGAATATTTCAAATTTTAAGGGATGCAACTTTGTGAGACTATTTAGATCAGTCTGGGAATCTGACCAAAAGATGCATATTCAGGGCAGAAGTTGTATCAGAAGATAGATGAATGGATTAATTGAGCAATCTTCTGGTCATCATTCTTATTCAGAAAGAAAGCCTTTGTATCCACATGAAAGAGTTCCTAAGGTTGGACTGTCTTGTTGACTAACATTGTATTTTCTTTGGATGGAAGATTAAAATATGAAGTGTACAGGTTTAGGGTTTTTTTAAGGTAAATGAATTATGTCCATCCTATTACAGCTTTCATTCTTATCATATGCCACCTCTTGTAACTGCAGAGTGTAGCAATCTGCTTTCCCTGCATTTGCAAGTGAACGAACAACTCGAAAATGGGCTCTATGGGGCCCATAATATTTCTGTTCTCTTAATGAGAGATACGCATGTGTGTAAAGTTTAAAGCTAGACCTGAGTTTGCTTACAATTTAGTGAGGGTCAGGAGAGCATTGCAGTTCTGCAGACCGGATGCAGAACTTCAGCTGAGATATTTGGGAGAAGGATGTTGTGATAGATACGTATCTCAGATCCTAATACCTTTGTGTTTCAGGATGCATTCTGAGTTTGGGTGTTGCCTTGTGCTAGTTCCATATTTAAACTTCCTCTGTGGTAAAACAATTACTTAGTTTGAGATCTTGGTGAGTGAAGTAGAAAGGATTCGTGGCTTTTGAAAAGACAAGGTAGTGAAAGTTACAGAGAGGAAAATATACACAGAACTTGTGTAAAGAGGATATGAAATTTGGAAGGCTGAAACTCCAGTTTCTGCAGTCCATAAACCGTATTTCCTTTATATGTTCAAATAATGCAGCCAAGAAATGGTTGTTGTGCAATGTGCTCTCTCCCTTTGACAGGTCACTTTCTGAAAGGCAAAACAGCATGACGTCATGCACGAAGAATGTCAGTTTAATGGCTAGTCCTGAATGGATGGATATGGTACAGAAAACGGATGGGGATGTGTGATGGCATCAGGGCTGTCCAAGGACAGCAGGCGTGCCATGCACTCTGACAAGAAGTCAGAGATCTCAGCAGGTGCTTGTGCCTGCGTTCCTCATCCCTCTCTGCATGGTAACGTGATGCCCACATTGTGACTGCTCCTGTCCTGGCTTCTTACTGCAATACTTAATGAGAATGCTGGGAACACTCCCTCTCTATATAGGCACTTGCACTGGCTTTGCCTGGGGTAGAGTTAATTTTCTTCATAGTAGCTCATATGGGGCAGTGTCTTGGTTTTGTGCTGGAAACAGTGTTGATGACAGAGGGATGTGTTATTGCTGAGCAGTGCTCACACAGCATCAAGGCCTTTGCTGCCTCTCACCCTACCCCACCAGAGAGGAGGCTGGGGGTGCACAAGGAGCTGGGAAGGGACACAGCTGGACAGCTGATCCCACTGACCAAAGACTGTGTGGCATCCTGCTCACATACACAGCTGGGGAAAGAAGGAGGAAGGGAGGGGACATTTGGAGTGATGGTGTTTTTCTTCTCAAGGAAGCCTTGCATGTGATGGAGCCCAGCTCTCCTGGAGCTGGCTGAACACCTGCCTGCCCATGGGAAGCAGTGAATGAATTCCTTGTTTGGCTTTGCCCGTGTATGTGGCTTTTGCTTTATCTGTTAAACTGTCTCTCTTTATCTCAACCCATGAGTTTTCTCTCTTTTTCCATTCTCTCCCCCCTGCCACTGTGAGGGGCTGAGTGAACAGCAGCATGGTGCTTAGTTGCCGGCTGTGGTTAAACCACAACACTGCAGAGAGACAGAGGCAGCATTTCTGAGTGTTAGAATAGCAGAGTGTTATTCTGGGCTGCCTGCAGTGTCCAAAGTCAGGTGGGATAAAGGTAAGCTTGTTGTTCCTTGTTTCGTATCTCCCTCCTTGTCCCAATAAGTTAGTTTCTAGAATTTTTTGTTGTTTCAGTGACACAGAAATATTATCTACCTTGATCCTTCTTTTTCTTTTCATTAAGTTTGTCTGCAGGAAGATTGTCATACACAAAAGCTGTAATTTATATTCTTGTTATATTATTACAAAAGAGACAGTTACATTGAATGAGGATTTTTTAATATTGAAATGCTTTTCATTAGGTAATTTAATTGATGCATTTGGTGCTACCACAAGGAACTCCCAAGAAAGGGGAATATTTTAGCTTAACATACTACGTATGAACACTTCCCAAGCCTGTATGGCAATTGCTCATCCTTGTGTCTGAAGCAACGATCTTTTGGCAGAAGCTTAATGGCTGTTATTCCATTGGGCAAGATATTCACTTAGAGAGTTATTGTCTTAATTGTTTGTGTCTGGATGATCACAGAGAATGTTATTAATAATAGATTGGACATGAAAAATAAGGGGGTTTATTCATCAAAGACCATATCCAAAGGACATAGGAACTCTGGCCAGCTGGACTGATTGTTTTATGGAAGTGATTGTGTCATTTGTACAGCAGATGCCTAATAGCAGCTGCTGAAGTCACTGAACTGCATTTTTCTCAGAAAGATGTAAGTATCTTACCAACTTTGCAAATTGCAAAGATACATTTTCATGGATGAGGCTGAGTTTCATAGACGAGACTGCTGTCAAGCAACTGAAGATGTCGTATGACTTAATTTCATTGCATGACTCAAGTCCAAATGCAGAAAAACTGGAATAGAGAAAAAGTTTGTAGCAAAAGGTAGCATGGGAAGACTTAAAAAGGTTTTGGAAATATTTTTAATTATGAAGGGTTCTTCTATCATGCATCTTGCTATAATTTCTAGATTTGTCTGAAGGGGAGACATTTTTCATCATCTTTTGAAGTGCTTAAAAATAGCTGACCTTTTATATACCCACTATTTGCTCTTCTACAGTCTGTGGTGGGGGAGGATTTTTTTGTTTTTCTTCAAACAGCGTCATTTTCTCCTATACACAGCCATATATGATGAACTTACAGAAGGAGGACATCTTAGAGGAGAAGGGGTTTGGGAAAGGTGTGGAAGTCAGACAGCTGGTGTGCTGGAAGTAGCAGAAACCACAGGAAAAGAGAACATGGGCAAAATATTTTGGAACAGAGTTTGCAAACAGTTATTCACGTGAGCGAGGACTGGTAGACAGCCCAGATTAGTGTACGAATGTAATGGGACTTCATGCTCTATGAGGTCAAAACAGCAAATGCCCCATTATGGCAATTATCAGCTGGTGAAAGCACAATAGATGAAGTTGCTAAAATACTTCTGTGTTCATTAGCCTCATTATGTGGCTAATGTGTTATAGGGCACCATATCCTAATGCTTTACCTGACAAACAGAAAATGTTACTAGAAATGATAGAAAGACAAATTATAAGGAAGCCAATACACGTTCAGCCATTACCAATCCAACTCCATGTTCAGCCTACAAATACTTATTGGTGAGTCTGTGGTCAGCATCCAAAATTCTTTCTTCTGATCCAGGTTCTGAGGGGATTTAGGTCAGGCAGCATCTTTCTTGCAACATGACAAATCAGTAATAGTCTACTTGGAGCCAAGACTGAACCATTTTGATTTTTAACTCAGGGAAACAGCTAATTCATTTGGCCTTGAAGAATATTGGAAGGCAAATAAATGATCGAACATTGCCAAGCATTCTTCAGGGAAAAGTTCTTTGTAATTGAGATTTGCAAAATGAAAGACACAAATAACTTGGATTGAACTAAACTGCAACTTTTTAACAAGAAAACATACTATTTTTACCTGTGTATGTGTGGGTCCCTGCTTTCTGTCATAAATAGGTCTTAATGTTTTGCATGTAACTATTTTACATATATCATATTTTGAATATAACATTTTATTACAGTAATTATTTTTGTTTTTCTTGGGAAAAAGCCTTTAGCTCATCAGGTACCAGTGGATTCAAACATGTTTTTAAGAATTTCACCATTTCCCTCTGTGGCTGAGCCAGGATTTTAATATTCACTCAAAGGTCTGGGTAGAACAGAAGGTATAGAACGTTACCAACATGGAATACATTCCCTTCATAATGGAACTAGTTAACAAGCTATAGGGAGGAAGGACTCTTTTCCAGATCTTTCTAAAATCCTTCCAGGCAAGTACTTCCAAAGCTCTAAAGAGCCCTTCAACCCTTACATTCAGAAGATCTAAGGGTTCTAATTACAACCAGTGCTTCACCACTTGCACAGATGATGATGAGACAATGAGATCTCAGTGTGTTACTTCTGTGTTTTATTAACCTACACTGAGTGTTACAGACATAACTGGCTTCTATTGATTGCATATGCCACCACAGGATACTATGATATTTGGGATACTAGGAAAAAAATTAAATAAACAGCTGATCTGTGTAATTGATCTGATCTAAATTTGGTGCTCATTTCTAGTTTAAGGCCTCAGAACACAGATATTCCTGTACAAACTCTTTGGAGTTATTACATTTACCTCAAGATTCAAGCCTATGTAATGCTGATGCTCAGGAAAATTATACGGTAGCTGGAGAGGAATAAAAACACAACAGGATAAAACTACACAATAACAGGGAAAAATGAAGATGTAAAAAAGGAATGGGTTGTTTTTGAGGTTAGTGGAATGGGGCTCCATGGCTAAACCCAGCTGGCCTGAAGAGAAAAATAGGGCAAATAAAAACATGTAAATAAGAAGCATTGCAAATTAAGTTTTAACATGATTTGGGCAAGAAAGTAGCAGTGTTTAATAAAAGTTTAACTGTCAGGGTCAAAGATGTGCAAGCAGGGATTCTTAAATAACCAGCACATATATTTGCTATTCTCAGCAATGTATTTCCTCCAAGGAGAATTTCAAAACATAACATCCTAGTTTCAACAGTTCTCCCATTCTCTGGACCAGATTTTCTTCCCTTTTTTGAATCTCTGCATGGTTTAATAGCTTCAAAAATGTTGCAGAGGGATAGTTTTATTGTTCTGTAGTTAACACTTGCAGATAGATGTTAGGAGAGATTTGCAAGCTGGGAGATAGGAAAACAAATTTCTGAATAGAGAAAGAAAAAATAGTAACAGAGATCAAAGTATACTTTGGGGCAAGCTGTTCTTTATTATTGCAGCAGGTGCAGCAAGTGATGTAGCTTTGCTGTGCAATGAGGCTGCTGTGCATCATCCCGAAGTGCCTTGGCGTGTGTCACCTAAGCAGCACCATACTGCCTTGCCACAGCTTGTAGGAATTGAAGAAGATAGTCTTGTGACAAACTGAGGGAGGATAGGGGCCAGAGAGGCTTATCAAATTCCTTTGAGTTTTTTCTAAATAAGTAATCCCACCAAAGTGACTACTTCAGCCTTTAGACCAGTGCAGTGCCTGAACTACAGGATGCTTTGGGGCAGAGAATGTCTCCTTCTGTCCTTTGCCTAGTGTTCAGCTGGGAAATTGCTCATTAGTGAGTACTAACATTGACTTAACCTCACAAAGTTCTCATAATTCACATCCTCTGTCCAAAAGTAACTTGAGAGCCTTGGGCACCATGAATGAATCCACACGAGCTGTCGAAGTGAAGTTGCTCTGCTGCTACTATGTCACACGGTGTTATGGATTAGCAGTGGCATTGAGTCTGTGCAGTGAACTGAGCCCTCGGCCACCAGAGCAGTGTGGTGGGACAGAAGGGCTACAGAAGGATTCAGCTGTCCAGCTAACCCAGCCTCAGCTGGGAGAAGGAGGCAGCGGGACCTTCTGGATCTAGTGTAACCACCTCTCTGTGGAACAGTGCTGATGTCAGGGGGGTTGCTTTTTGTGATATGGAGATTTTGGTATGCTGCTTGAAGGCTCTGAAATATTATGCACATTGAATAATATATGTAATAGATGTCACATATGATTAAGAAAACCTAATATGATATTTCCTAATTCAATTTTAATTTCATTTATTTTGAAATTAAAACCAATTTAAAATGTCAAATGATTAGGATACACTTTGTAGAGTAGACTTTTGCATATTATCCAAGCAGAAAATGCCAGCAATTAGACATGGAGCCAGAGAGTTGCACAACTGCAGTTATGGGATCAGAGCAGAAATCACAGAAATATTTTAGAGTTTATAAATCTGTGTTCCAACCACTGCCCTAGAACTCTGTGTTCACATTCATAGTACCATCTATGTCTAACTTATGCTTTTGAGCCCATATGAAGCCAGTGCATTTTCACATACTTCCGGACTTTGGTACCTCTTGAAGCCAAGGGCAGCAGTACCTTTGTGCTCCCTCTTCTGTATGGGGCTGCACAAAACTGAGGGCAAGCAGGGTCGGATATTCAGCTGCTTTTGATGCATTTCCCCTACTTTAAATTCATGGTGTTGAGAATATAATCCACATGGCGGCCAGGTGGCATGAACTTTAAATCTTCCAGGTGTTACTTTCAACTGTTTCTAAGAAAAATAGTTCGTCACTGCTTCCCAAAAAAAGGCATAACCCCCCNGAGAAAGATAGCTATGAATTATAGAGTTTACTTTTAGAGGTCAATACAGTGTGATAAAAGCATTTAGAATGTAATTGGTGAAGTGAACCCAAACAGAAGGACATTCTTTGTGAAACAAGAGGTAACATTGCCCTATATTATTACTCAGGTCAGATCATAAAATGTTTTCAGTGTGACTGTAACAGATTCTGCCATTAGCAGATGCATATGCAGAATACATACACCTCGACCTAGGAGATAATTAGCAGGAACAGAAAACAGCATGACCAAACACCCCTTGTCCCTCTCTGCTGCATTGTATCATCCCTTCTGGGTGTCATAGAATGCAGTATTATCAACCAGTATTAAGATAGAGTTTAATCTCAAGCCTCAGGCTCTGTCAGCTTCAGCATTGCTCTATAAATCATCCTTTCTTCTTAGCAGAGCTTGGTTGGGTATTAAAGAGGTGTTTAAATCTAAGCTTCAAAGTCAGCACTTGCTGATACAATTAACTAATCTACAGCTCTCAAAACTGAAGCTAGTTGTTTATTTTTAGGCAGAACTATTTTTCATCTAAAAGTGCTGATTTATCAAAATTGGAGAGTACTGTAGGAAGATGTTTTAGCAAAAATTGAATAGAACTGTCTGCTGAGGAGGCATGAGGAGAATCTGCCAGCTTGATGGAGCAAGGAACAACGGCAAGTTGAGAACCCACAGCTCTGAAGCCAGGCATGTGGCTCTTTGCAAACTCGGCTTTTCTGTGCTCAGCTTTTACAAAGCTCACCTCAGGACTGCCAGGAGACAGCAGTGGGGAAATCCTCGGTGTTCAGCCCTGAGCTGCCCAGCCACCCCAAACACTGGTGTAGCAAGGCTCGGGGAACATGAGGGAACTTTGCGGAAAGGTAAAAACATAAAGAGATCTGGACTTTTGAAAACCGTGATTTTGAAATTTCTTTGCTGTTACAATTTGAGTTTTTAGTCTGAAAAGAGAAGAGGCTTTTTACATTCTTTCAGCAGAAAAATTCCTGTGACTAGACAATAGTATCTGCAAATGTATGCATACAGCATTAGCTTCCCTTTACCTAAGCTGTCTGCACAGGCCTTCTTAAACCCTACCTGTTTATGAAAATAGAGGTTATGAGAAACACAGCAGCAGTCACCAAGGGAAAATGCTGCCAGCAGCATAGTAGGGACTAACCAAACAGAAATCTCACATTGCAGTTATAGCATTTTATGAAAGGAGTTTAAGAATGCATGAATTAGCAGATGCCATTTAGAGGAGTTTTGGGGTACATACACAGCCCTGTCCCGCTCTCTCCATCTCTGGATTGCTGCATTTAAAATTTGCAGTTTCACCTTGTTGTATTTGCCTTTGGACAAAGCACATGCAGAGCATCTTCTCTGCTCTTCTGAACAGTGACTCTGAAGATATAGGGTCAGAAGCTGTGAAATAACTACTCTCAGTTTCCTGAACAAGCTTGCTATTGAACTGTCTCCTTTGTTCTTACCCAAGAAGAGTACTCATTTCTGTAATTTGCTTGGCAGCTGAACCACAATCTCCTACTATTCAACGTATTTCGAAACTATAAAGCATAGTTTTAAATATTGTTTTATACTGAAGTTATATAAAATAAGAGAGACACTTACAAAGGTAACTTAAATAGTTGTCTACACAGTTACACTACTATAATTATACTGCTAAGGTAATATTTGTGTAACTTATGCAGGATGAGCTTTTTTTTTTTCTGTGAAGCTCACAATGATACAATTCTTGGCTAGGCTACAGTACTGTGTTTACTAGGACTCAAAACTTTCAGTATTTAGGTACTCTGATCAGTGAAGAATGAAAATGTCATTGATACAGGATGGATCAGTGCCCCCTTTCAGACTTGTCATCCTGTCTCTATAAGCACTTTCCATAGTGTTCAGTGCAGTTTACTGTTTTGGTGACTATATTCAAGATGCTTCAGGATCTGCCCCAACTTATCTAAAACATCCTATAAAGTGCCAGGAGGAAAAGTGCAATGGGTAACCTCAGGAGAAGAGCAACAATTATCAAAACGGAGCTTTTCACCTTCTTGAGGCTGCTGGCCACCAGTTTATTCTAACCTTGTGTTGCTTTCCCAGTCATCACACTGAAAATCCTGCTGTGATTATCAGACATTCCTTGAACTGTGCTGGGCAATAACATAGGTATTTTAATTCTTGATTGGCCAAAATATGCCAGTTTGTACAGTGGGAAATTAGAAAGGAATGTGAGAAAAGTACATGTGTAGAACTGCAGTTCCTAATACATGCTCCTGGCTTCTGGTAATCTGAAGTTTATGAATGTCTAAAGACAGAGTTGGCGTGATATTAGTGTTTTAAATGAGCAGTATTATTATCTTTTTACAAATGTGGGAACCTGTTTGGAGAAGTAAAAGATTTTTAATCTAGATTTTGTTTCTTTCATTGGACTCAAAATTTCCATAGTTCACATCAGGCCATGGAGTTCTTCTCTCAACCAGGATTTTGGAAAGTACTTGTTCAGAAAATTTCTTACGATCCTTAATTGTTAATTATATGTGGAATTTAATACTGCCATACCAGGAACTGGAATGAAAGCCTTTAGTGTTCAAAATTTTATAACTTCCCCTTCTATCTTTCTAGTATTTAAATAGTTCATTTTCATAGTGCCTACAATGCTCTTACATCTGTGTAAGTGTTGCTACTACTGGTCTTTCATGGTTGAAATATAGAGAGTTGTATTCAAATTAAATTTGGGATAATTAAACCACATTTCTGCATTTTTCTCAATAGTGAAGGGTATTTGACTCCCAAATTATAAAACAGTTGGACATATTTTACTATTTTAGTACCGCATATATTCCCTTGTCTATCCTTGGATGCAAATAAGTTTTTTAAAGAAGGCCAATGTTGCGAATGCAATGTAATGACATGTGAACTTTGCACTGGAGATAAATAGAATGTGGTGGCATTTCCATAGCTGCGGGAGAATAATCTGGAAAGGTTAGACAGGATTACCTTTTTTTTTTTGTTTGAATACATAAAATTGGTCAGTTCGCAGCCAGTGGAGGTCATCCATTTTGGGCTTGGGCTCACTGGACCGTATCCAAAACCAACTGATGTACTTTCCTCTACCCATTTGTATCTGCCTGTGGGGACAGAAAACTCTGGTTGTTGAATAAGAGGCCAAGCAGTGTTAGCTTCAAACTGGAATTTAAAACAGATGGTTCCCCACACTGACACTGACCTTCAGCACACTCTCGTGGCTTTTCTTGTCACCCTTGTGCGCTGGCTGTGATATGACCCCGTGTACAGAACAGTTGCGGTTCTTCGGTTTGTTCTGTTCTGTATCCTCTGCCTGTCACATGTTGCCTCTGGTTTTATACAGAAATTATCATCTCTCTGGCTGAGGGCAGTGTAGAGGAAAGGGAAGGGTGCCTGCCAGCCTCATCGGTAAAATCTGGGCATGAATGGAAATCAGAGTTAATTAATAAATAATACAATTAACATTTTGCTAAATACACTATTTGCTCTCTGCCCGTTTACTGTTTCTAGTATAAAGCCTTTCGCTTATCTTGTCGGATGTCCAAAGCCCAGCAGCACCACTCCAGAGAGAGACAATCCCTGCGGTGCTCCGGGGAGCGCACAGACTCCGCCGCCGGGCCCATCCCGCCAGCCAGAGGCTGCCCGTGTCTCAGCACACGGACACCCGAGCTGGACCACGGCAGGGAAAAGAGATCATCATCAACACGAACGTGAGGAGTTAATGCAGCCCCGTGCCGGGCGCGACAGCCGCTGTCAGCCGGCGCTGCGGGGCTTGTGCTGATGCGGGGGGACACCTCGTGGGCAGCGTGGGAACCTCGCCCGCTCGCCCGCGGCTGCCTCCCGCCGCCAGGCACCCGCTGCGGAGCCCCTGGACGTGCCCAGCCTTGCTGGACAGAGAGGAGAGACCTCCCTGCTCCCAGCTGAGCTGAGGGAGTCCAGGACTTATGAAAAGGTCTCCTTTCTGCAGTGGATGTGCTTTGACAGAGACTTAGTCTCACCTCGATGAACACCTGGGAGCCACAGCCATCAGCTTCAAAAAAGTTCAGGCACGAAACTGAGTCAGGGGAGGTTTAGGTTGGATGTCAGGAAAAGGTTTTTCACCCAGAGGGTGTTTGGGCACTGGAATAGGCTCCCCAGAGCAGTGGTCACAGCACCAAGCCTGACAGGGCTCGAGAAGTGTTTGGACAGCACTCTCAGACACATGGTGTGACTCTTGAGGTGTCCTGCGCAGGGCCAGGAGCTGGACTCGATGATCCTGATGAGTCCCTTCCAACTCAGCATATTCTATGATTCTATGAAAGTTGCTCCATGTGGAGGGCGTTTAGTGTCAGCAGGGAAGTGGGCAGTGTGTAGCTTGCATCAGGACACAGGAGTAAAAACCTGCCTTGGAAATGCAACCCAAGGCAGGGAGCACGACAAAGCCTCTCAAGCTGGATGCTGTTGGCAGTGATTTGAATGCTGCACCTCAAACACCATGTTCAGTTCTGGGTCCGTCTCTACAAGAAAGACATTGAAATGCTAGAGAGTGTCCAGAGTAGGGCAATGGAGCCCATGAAGAGGCTGGAGAACAGGTCTGCTGAGAAACAGGTGAGGGAGCTGGTGTAGTTTAGCCTGGAGAAAAGGAGGCACAGGTGGGATCTCATTGCTCTCTACAACCTCCTCTCAGGTGGTTGTATTGAGGTGAAGATCGGTCTCTTCTAAATTACAAGTGGTAGGACAAATGGAAATGTCCTCAAGTTGCACAAGGGAGGTTTAGATTGGACATTAGGAAAAATTTCTTCACTGAGTGGTGGTCAGACATTGAAAAAAGTTTCCATGTCCTGGAAAGTGTTCTATCCCTGGAAGCATTCAAAAAACATATAAATGTGGCACATAGGGATGTGGTTTAGTGATGAACATGGCAGTGCTGGGCCGAGGGTTGGACTCAGTGACCTTGAGGGTCTTTTCCAACTTTAATCATTCCGTGATTCTATGAATATGACTGTGAACCAAGAATGGAGCCTGCAGTATGGTCACACAAAGCTTACCCAGGCTGTCCTTACAGGCTGTTGAGCCAAATGGGGTTAGACTGAAAGGGAATCAGGCTGAAAAGGGACCAGGCTGGATTGGCCCCTTTACGTGCTGCAGGAGTTATTGGGCAGGAGGCGGCTGGGACACGCTGGAGGCAGTGCTCTGTGGTGGCCTGGCTAAGGAGGGATGAGCAGCAGGTCCCTGGGGCTGTCTGCCCAAAAAGGTTGATCAGAGCTGATAGTGTCACCAGTTGTCTGAGTTTGTCCTGCTGTCCTCACACTGACACGCATCGGGCACTTTGCAGCATCAGGAACAGGAGCAAAAAAGCAATAATTTATCAGGAATGGACTGTCACGTGCCTGCCTGGGATGTCCTCAGCAGAGAGAGTCTTGCAAGTACTGTTTCTACTCATGTCTGACACGCTGAACCTGTGCTGCATGGATGTCATACGGGGACCGGCACGGTTGGCTCACCCCATGGGGAATCACTAAGATTCCTGCTCACAGCTTGTACAGTGCCCACCAGTTCTGTCTGCTCAGGCACATGGAATCCCAAACACAGCCAATCCTCAAAGGTAAATGTGTCCAAGGGGAAAAGGAGAATCTGGGAAAACACACTGTCAAAAATGACTGTCATTTTAACCAGGGCTACAGAAGGATGGAGGAAAAGAGCGAAACGGAGGAACAGCAATAAAAACATACTGGGCTTTTCTGGGAGCTGGTAGTAGAAAGCCCTGGTCTGCACTTTAAAAGGTATTTACTAAACCTGCACTTAGCTTTCTGTGTGCTTTCTCCACATTCTTCATATGCCCTTTTGGGTTACGGAGTATCTACATTATGTTTGTTCAAAGTCTACCACAATAAGGCTGATTTTTCTCGACTTTATTTCTAAAAATAGATAAGTATTGCCAGCTGCCACATTTTGTCACTCTACTGTAGAAAGGTGAGATTAGTCACATGAAGGGCATGCTGACTGAACTTGATAAAGTCTGCTTTTTATGGATCTGACAAAGACTAACATGGAAAATATAGACCCTCATGTTTTATCTCAATTTAATTCTGTAGGTGGGGTAAACAGATATGCACCTTACTTTTTTTAATGACTGAAATTAAACCTTTGTTTTGATATAGCAGCTCACTAAATAGAAATAAATATTTTGCTACATTAGGTCATTTGCTGCCCAAAGGTACTTTGTTTAAACTTCTACCCCACAACCTACCCTCCAAATTTCTTTGCTGCACATCCCAAGATTGGAATGACACCCACTGTTCTGTGCACACCTTTTATATCAGTGAGCACTACCACCTAACTCTCCTTGCACCCTGTGCCATTGCCTCCATTAACATGATGTAAACACCTAACCACCTAATTTTCGTATTCTTATACAATATTGAATGTAATGAGATCCTGAGGCTACAGGCACTACCACAGTAGGGCAGAAGTAATTACAGGAACACCAGTAATACAATTAGTAGCCCTGAATTTTGCTGACATGATGTACCCTTAGCAGCATGTCCAGCTTCTGTGGCATTGTGCAGCTGAGAGTTGTGGACAGAAATGATTAGACAGTTTTCTGATGGAGATTGCTACTGCCTAAGAGACCACCTTGAAACCTTCATCCTTGCAGCTTAAAATAACTTGAACTTTTCTTCAGAATTCTGTACAGATTTAGCTAGGCTGCTGAAGAAGTAGGAGCTGTTATTAATCTGTCTGGAAAAATATATACAGTGATACCAATGAAAAAATTCTGCTCAGTGTACTTCCATCTAGGATTTAGTTTCAGTGTATAGCTTAAAGAAGACAAACAACATTTGCCTCTGACACTGGTACTGATACAGGAACATGGACAATTTTGTTTTATGAGTGCATTTTCTTCTACTTCCTGTTACATGCTTTATATATGGTTTTTACCCTTTTGCTACTGTTAGAACTCTTCATATGACACTGAAATGTAACATTTTCTTGGTTTGTCTTTGATCTTTGAACATTAATTTTTGAGCTGCATTTTTAAAATTAGAATTTTTCAGTTTATTTTGCAGGTAGAAAGACTAATCAACTAACAAGTTCTTGTTTCTTGTCCTCTACATTTATTATTGAGTAGGCTCCCCAAAACCACGTATGTTTTTCTCCATGATCAGTTTAAATTCTGGGACTACTTTTACTTTCTTCTCCCAGTGACTATGTTTTAAACCATTTTCTTTCAGTCTACACAATTTGCTTCTACTGCAGGTTGTGTACATTTCTCTCCTCAGACAGAGATACTGTATATTTCACCATGACACAAAATTAGAGTAATCAGTAGTTGACTTTTTGCCAAGGCAAAGAGGGCAACCATAGGAGCTAGAAAAACAAATGTGAAATCAGACCAAACCGATGAAACAAAACTTCTTCCAGCTGCGGAGAATTGCAGATTCTCTGCTAGTCTGTTATTGCCTGAATTAACAACATACAGAGCATATCTAACAATACCCACATATTTAACGCATGTCTAATCACATTTGCAACAGAAAATAGACTTATTTTGCGCAGTCATGGCCTAAATGTATCTTTAGGTTTATCTCAAATCCCAGAAAGTTTGGGAATGGCTTTCTTTGTGTCTCGCACATTTACACGGAAAGGAATGCGTGAAATTAGACAGTTATGTCTCAGGTTTTGTATACCAGATTCCGTGTGTTATGTAATATATTTAACCTGTGAATCAAAGCTAGACAGCATTCAAATATCTGCAGGGCATGGCTGTATGTAGTTCGAGTCTGTGCTTTCACAGAAAAAACAATGTTTCACATTGAACTGCTAGTAGGAATATAACTACACTAATTTAGCTCACCTTCAACCTGACCTCCGCTCCATCCACCCTGTAGCCTTTGCTATCTCATACCACCAAAATAGCACAGGAGTCTAAAGCACGCAGTGTTATCAGTGCCAGGGCAGGCAAAGCTGTTGTGGTTGTTCCAGAAGCGTTGCCTGGGGGTGTCTGCCTTGCAAATGTGATATGGGAGCTGCTGTAGCCGGTGCCTTGGTGGGCAGAGGGTAGCTCAGGATTTGGTGTGTTGTGGCTTCCCAGCTGGCTTAATGCCTGATAAATTAGTTTGCACAGTTTGAGTTCAGTGATAGCAATTTAAGCTGCTGTACCGGAGTCTGAAGCGCAATGGCTGAGAGCTACCACACAGCTGCTGCTGTTGCCTCACCTGTGGGCAAGAATCTCCTAGAAAGTAATAACGCAGATCTGTGAGAGTGAAACTCCCCATGTATTGCATATACACCTTTTGGCATATTTGAATCTGCACAGTAATTTTTCAGGAGATGTTTGCCACGGCTGCTGCCAGAGTACTGACTGAATGGAAAGGACCACTGACCAAGCTCTTCTTGTCCATTGGTGGTGTTAATCACATGTCATCAGAACTGTGTGAGACTGTTTTGTAACAAGACACTGCATTTTAATACATTTGTTTTGTTTCTGTCTATAAAAAAAATTGATTTTTGAAATCAAAGCCTGCAGCCTATTCCCCCTTAATACAAATTAATGACTTTGGTATTCCTTTTTAGATTAATCCAGTGGTTGTGATAATGACATTTTTGGAAGTGGCTGCTGCCTAATGCTGTGTAATTTTTTTCAGCAATGATCGATCCATAAAATAGAATTCATACCATTCTTAATACACATTCTAACTAGAAGCAGTGAGGGTGTGTGTGCAAAGCAGGCATATCAAGAAGTGTCTGAGTCCTTGTTTCATGAGGCACATTAAGGCCCTGGCTGCAGCAAAAGCAGGTATTCTCCTTTGGCTGGACCGGAATTCCAATTGTTATCAGCTACAGAGAGTTCAGTCTATGACCCAAACAAGAGCTGGGCTCCAAAGCAAACTATAGGAAATCAAAAGTAGAATGGTATTGTGTGTGAATACTTTACTGTCTGCTCTAGACAGTGAACAAAAAGAAGTCAAGAGAAACAGAGATAGTGTGGGAAATCCCCTGCCTATGCCTGGGGTGTTCTCTGTAATAAAGTAAAATGCAGTCCTGGATAGTTTTTCACTTGTAGGATCTTAGGCCAGTGTAATACAGTTTGAAAAAACTTAGTTGTGGCACAGTTTATAAACAAAAAGAAATATATATATATATATATAACTTTTTCTTTATAAATTGTCTTTATAAAATGAAGACCCACTTGGTCAAACACCCTTGGCTCAAGTTCTCATATACAGGATATTCTTGAAGGCAGCTATTACTAAAGAAAATATGAGGAGGGTATTGTGAGTCAGAAGAGGCTTCTCTTCAGTCTTGAGTGAGTGTACTTCAAATGCATTAAGTACTTCAGTAAACGGTGTCTTTGTTTTTTGCTGGGGGTGGAGAAACAGAACATTCCTTTCAGCACTGTGAAATATTCATGTCATCTGCTGTGACAAGGGTGTCTAGGCAAGCATTTTACTAGCAGCACCACTTGGCCACTGGGACAGCAATTTAGACTGATTCCTGCCTATTACAGCAACATTATTCAACTTGTGTCTTTTCAAAAAGTTCAAGAATATCTTTTCTCCATTATTGGTCCTTGATGGAAGCTCCATTTTCCTAGAATCCAAGGATCTGGTGAATACAGACATTGGCATTATTTTTAATTTTTGCATCTGCTGGTTTAAACACTTTTAAAAGCCATTACACATTAGGTCTAATTTAGTATCTACAGGTCTTAACAACAGTTGTGTTTTAGAAGCAATCTGTTCTACTCAGTAGAATAAAGTGTGCTGTCAAGAGCTGGTAGGCCCATCAAGCTAGAAAGACTTTCCTGGGCTATGACATTCTCTTCCATTGGCGTGTGAGCTGCTTTCAGAAAGATGCCAGATAAAAGGGGTCAGTTCAGCTGTGACCAGCTGAGCATGCATGGGACCCAGTCCTTTGTTTACAGGCAGATGTGAGTATCTGAAAGACCAAAGCACTTGAGGGACATTACCAGCAGAAGAATGAAGGTGGGGTTTGTGTGGTTTTCCTTTTGGTTTTTTGCTCTTAGAATTATAAGGAAAGAAAACAAATACAGTCATAGAGAGTGTTACATCTCTAACATTACTGCTATTTCTCCTCTACATGCTCCTGAGGGGCCTTCCTTAAATGAGGGATTCCAATCCTGGAGAGCCCAGCTCAAGCTTTGGTTCTGCTTTGCTGGGACACTTGCTGAGCAGCAGAATCTCTACAGGTAAAACCAGAGCCTGCAACTGTAATTGTTGGCTTTGGACCAAATGAAGAGCCAGCCTGGATGGAGAAACTGATGATCTAAAGTCAACAAAGTGAAGTTTAGTAGAAGTTAATGTAGAAGACGATAATAAGATGAAATCAAGAACAAAATACCCAATGCCTGGCAAGGTAGCAGAGCTGCAGAACAGGGTCTGGTGCTTATACTGGGTCACAAACTGAAAAAAAGCCAGTCACTGAGACACTGTGATATAGAAAATCAATCTCCCTCTGGGATGTATTAGCAAGAGTGTCACTGAACTGAGCAGAATTTGTTCTTTGCAGTGCTGGTGTGATATTATTTGGAGAGGTCAAAGCACCAGCCATTAAAAGGAAGACATGCCCAAAAAGAGCAATGAGAATAGTCAGAGGCATTTAAAAAGTGCTATCTGAGAGAAATGAAATAGGAAAGGATTTGTTACTTTTGAAAGAGAAATAACTATGACTGGGGAGAGGTAATGCAGATAACCTTTCAACTCAGTAAAATTTAAAAGATTATTATAAGGAAAGAGGACAGTGATCGATTATTCTCACTGTTCATCACCACAAACCAAGGAAAATGGCAGCCAAAGTTTCAGCAAACACCACTTTGTTTAAGTATCAGGAAAAAATCAAGCAATCAGGTTTTTCAATCTACCGGGTCAGTTCCCATGATAAACACCACCTACAAAGAACTGCTTGCATGACATCCCTCTTCTCTCTGAGACACAGCAATACTCCCCTCTATTTTCTTTCATAGGACCTGGACACGGGCTTGTGGCATCTGGAACAAACCTGTGAAAATTGGAACTGCTAGTGAATGCAACCATTGTTTTCCTAGTTTGTGTCTTGACTTCTTTTAGAAAGTCTGCATCTCTTTTCCCATCTCCTGGACCGTATCTGAAGTAAATACAGATGAGTTGAAGGACTTAATATTGGCAGCCTGGATAGCAAATAATTCTGTGCCTGGGACTGTAACCAGGCAGCTTAGTCATTATCAACTTCAGTAAATCAGTAACACTCACTGCTCTCAGCAAAACTCACTTCTTTCTCTAAAAGAGCACATTCTTGGAAATCTACACTCAAACCTCACTTCAAAACATTCCAGAGCATTAATTTGTATCTCTCTGTCTTTTAACTCCCTTCCCCCACTCCAATAGTTTACAAAATTTGGGCCGCTCAAAAGATCACTGTAGCAATTGCAGTAGCAAAACTCATGACTAGAAATCTGTGCACAGCTCTTTTTGAATTAATAAACCAGGTGTGGTGGGTTTTTTTGGAGCTGGGGACAGAAGAATATGCAGTACTGTTTCGATATAATATATACCAGAATAATGTGTATGTAATGATAAATAGGCTCTCAAATCTCTTATTACTCCTGTTTCCTTGGCAGGCACAAAGGTGGGGTGCTATACAAACAAGGAAGATGTTCAGGTGTATACTTTAAATGGTGTGTTGGAAATGGCAGGAAAGTCTTGGTTCTGCCCAGGGCCTGGGCAGGTGAAAGATGACTTTTACAAGTCATTGTCCACACTTCTGCTGTCACCTGGGGATCCTAGGACAAGTAAACTCTATAATCTTTGACTGACTCTTTAAAAGATATCACTAGAAACTGAAACACTATTTCATGCAAGAAAGGTTTCCTACATTTTGGATTTAGAGAGTCTGACTGCTGAAATACTGCTTCCATACAGCCTTCTCTTCTCAAAAATTGGTTTTCCCCAAATGATCCCAAACTTTCTGAAATAACCTGACAAATCCTAATTCCTGCTGAACTTTTTTTCCTCGTTTTTGGTGTTATCATTGGTAAACATACTTCTAGGCTGGTATTAAGTGGCAAACTATTGACGTACTTCTAATAACTTTAACACCTGCTTTCTTTTTCATGGCAGAGTAAATCCCACTGAAAAATATTTATAGTGATCATCATTTCAGATGCCTTTACAATAAGTCCAGAGGACTTAAGAAAAAGTGTAGATCTTTTCTGTGGGCTTCCATAACTGCAGTGAGTCTGACTGCAGTAAATCACAGCTCCCAAAGGGACTTTGATGATATAGAGTCAAATGCAGAGAGAGTAAAGATAAGCCCAGGAGCTAAAAAGCACTGAATCCAGCCTTGAAATTAACAATCACAAAAGCTGTATCTATTTAGAGCTTTGATTTGACTTAGTCTCTCAGAGCACAGATCAATCGTAGGCATGGCATCGAAGCCAATCATCATAATGTCTAAGTGAGGATGGTTATCCCAGCCTTATTCTTCCCCGCATTAGCCTAGGCATAGAGTGGGATCAAACTCTCTTGTTAAACACTCAGCCATTCCTCCCTTTGTACCTACAAATGGCAGGCGAGGGACAGAAACAGATATGTCTTGCAGTCCCCAACAGCATATCAATATCCCAATCTGCATAGCACACAACAGGGGTCACCTTGCAGATGGATTAGTGTGCCAGCTCCCCGTTGCAGCTAGGTAATACAATGAGTTACATAAAAGTTAATTAGCAAAGCAAAGAAAGCAGAGAGCCTGAAAGGCTCTGATGTTTTGTTTAAATACTATAATCCTCTGATGTTCTGCAGATTTACAGCAAGACTCATGAGTTCCTGTCCTTTATGGGAGGGGATGGGTTACTGCTTGGTGAATTTGACTCTTTAAATGTGTAGCTGAACAATCTATAAGGCATATTTATAAAACAGGGTAATGCTTCATGAATCAGTCCCAGAGCTACATGTTATTTAATGTGCTTTTGATTTATTCTGTTAAAATATCATTTAATAGGATTGTGAGATTGTTCCTGAGCTTGTCTAGCCAGGGCCAGACTTCCAAAAGGAAAAGTTTGAAACAGTTTGGGAGTTCAGGCCTATTTAAAAGCTTCTAATTTCTTTGTTTCATTTGTTGGAGTATTACAATCCTGTAGTTACTTTAATTTTTAACAAAATAAATTACATTTTTGTACTAACCCTCTTATGTTTAGTGATAAGTGCGACCTTTAACTTAGCTGCTGTATACAATCCAGTCTGGTATCACAGAGAGAGCAAATGTTTATTCTCATTATTGTCCTTTTGTAGCATCCAGTCTGAATGCTGCAACTCTATCAAGCTGAGGACCAAGCTCTAATCTTATGCTACAAGGAATGCTTTTCAGCTGGCTGAGATGATGATTGTACTTGTGGGCATCAGTTTTCCTTAGTGGGGATCAGGACTTCATTGTCATGGGATTCCAGACGTAGCAACAGGCAGTGATGAGGAAACAGATCTATGCAACCTGGTGGAGATCAGATGAATGTGGTGATAAGAAAGTAGAACCAAGTGGTTTATGGACCTGGAATAGGAGCAGAGCTTCTTAATTTCCACCTAGTGTGGGCCATGACTCAAAAGAACTGAGTCATAGCAATAACTAATACAGCTACACTCAATCTCATTTCCTTTGGATTAGCACTCCCATTGCAAAAATGTGGCTACTGCTGCAGATGCTTTTATTGATAACCAGAAGTGTTCTCTGCAGAAATTAAGCCCTTGACTGAGTTTCTGCAGCTGTGCCTCACTCCGGCCATCTGAAAATCCCAGGGTAGCAGGGGGACAGAGGACTTAGTAGAGATAAAGACCAAATTTGTTCCTGTCAGATCAGTGCTGAGTGCGGGTGACAAGGTGGCAGAAGAAAAGTCACTATCAGTCATGCTCTAGCTCTTCTTTGGTAAAGCAGAAGTTAGTTCCCTGTGGCAGCATGTGCGGTTTTCAAACGTTTCAAACCCCTATAAGGAAAAAATCAGAAGTGGTTCTTTCAAGAAAGGAGAAAACACCAGGAAACCCAAGGCACAGTATAACATAAAGGGAAGTGAGCAATGTAATTCAGCTAGAAAAACAATGTTTTCTTGTGATTTCAGGATCTGGGCTGTATGGCCTTTGATGTTTCGTTCCTTTGGGCTTTCACCCCCTAGCTGAAAACCCCTCTTTGGATGGATACACCGTAATGCAGTAATGAAATTTTTTTCTGAGACAGAAATGTTGATACCATGCATTATTGTAAGAAACAAATGTTTACTCAGAACGAAAACTTCAGGGAACTTCAGTCCATCACTGAATTTTCTGTCTAGAACTGTGATGCAAATGCAGAGACCACTGTGGTCTTGAAAAAGAGAAGAGGAATGACATAATCTGCAACATTTTTCACTCCCACAAATGTTTTTGTGGCAAGTAGGAAATTGTACAAGCAGCCACTGGATGGCAATGTTTCACACACAATTTCAGTCTCAACGGTTTAATAAGACTTGGAGTGCAGGTGCTCATCTGATTAAAACTTTCATCCAAATCCTAGTCTAACACTTATTTCAATTCCATGTTTATGTCACTGACAGAAATTGAACTGACAGTTGTATTATGGAGAGGCTACTGGCTCTGCATTGCTAAGGTCGAAACTTGTTTTCCATTATAAACTCAATCTTGGCCTCAACTCTGAAATTCTCGGTAAAGACCATTCCTCTTTCACATATTGGGACCACAATGAGCAGCAAGAAGAGGCGTTTTGTTCCCATTTCAGATAAGCAGGGTATTTATTTGGTTCAGGTCTGTGGACACTCTGGTGTTAAAATGTGTCAAACTTTTTTTTTGCCACACTTTGCAGTGTCTCTTCTCTGAAACTTTCTGTGAAATTCAAGACCCCCAGAACAACACAGGCTGGATCTGTAAGGTTTACTGGGTAAAATGGGAAGTGAAGTTCCTCCAGCTGAATTCACCCTTCTTTCATTTTATTTGCTTGCAGTGAAATTCACCTAACATTTCTGAACATTTTCAGAAAATGAAAACCTAGTGACAAGTAACACAGTGACAGGTGCAGGTGTTCTGAGGAAGCAATTTTTTACACTCATCTGTCAGTATTCATGCTGGGAGCACTCACACCTGAATTCAGCTAGGAAACAAGAACAGCACAAATAGCATGACTTGGCTGGCAAATTAGAGCTGACCAACACGGCTCAAAAAGAAAACACTGAATGCTTAGAGAGTTAAGGTGGCATATCCATCCACTTGGGGTTTTTTACCTCTTTAAAAAAAGAGTAACAGTGCAAGACAATATGAGATAAGAAAGTTGAAGCATCCTGATCATTAGAAGTATTAATTGTGAAAAATCAAAACACTAAACATCACCGATGATATTATTTACTTTGCTTCACTCACCAGGTTGCAAAAGCCTCCTTTCTCTTCATACACCTGCTCTTGTTATCTATTGCTGACCAGCCCATACCTGACGGGTATGCCATATGCCAGGCCAGCAAACAGAAAATCACCGGGCAAAAGAAGTTATCCACAAATCTTTGTTTCTTGTTTCGGTGCAGGTTTGAGTAGTAATTGTGGGAATCATGTTTACAGTACATTCCTCCCTGCCTGGGTCAATTTAGTATGGTGTTTACTGGGTCTGAGGAAATCGGCTCCTTTGGAAGACGATTGTCTCTTGAGATATTTCTTGATGCTGCAATCATCCAGGAATGGATACACTTTCTACTCTGCCACTGGTTTTGAGCAACAAGCTTTTTATACCTGCCCTCAGAGAATTCAGAATAGCTCTATATGGGAAAAATCCAATCTCATTCCTATATTGGCAAAACCTTTGAATCCTTTGCTTTACTTTTACAGATCATAGAGAATGCTCCTAGCACTTTGTGTGTAACAGATAAAAAGGTACACAGAGGGGAGGACTGAAAGCCTGGTATTGCTGTGGAAGAGAGCTAAGATTAGAACTACACCTGAAGATCATTTCCACTTTCAAGCATTCTCAGTTTAGTCTTACAATGTGTACCCTAACACTGTAATGTCTCTCTTAGAGAATTAAAGTGCTCTTGTATTTTACTTCTCTGATGCTGACAGGCACTCTCACACTGTACACAAGCTTCTGTCTGGGAAGAACACCACTTCTTTTTCTTTGCTGCTGTGTACAGCTGAATTCAGAAGATGAATCTGTATTTGATCAAACTTTTTCAAACTCGGCACTTCCACATTTTTTGATCATAAACAGTATCATGCCAGAAAAGTGTGTTATAACACCAAACCGAAGTACGGCAAGGCAGTAAGGCAGAAAATAAATTAGACTTACATCGCCTAGACCATTCTGAGTAAATGACGTAACCTAGTCCTAGCAGTAGCACAGTGATACCATTTGCGTCACTGAAATTCATTAATAAGGTCACCATTTCTCTAAGGAACTATTGCTTCAGGTGTTAGTAATCTCAGTGTGAATATTTGTTTTGACAGAACTTTCATCAGTTTGGATATATTTAAGTAAATTATTAAAAAAGGGAAATATTTAAAAAATAATTATGTGTTCAAGCAACAAAAGCAGACTGTTAAAACCCTGGACATTTTACCAAAATATGTTTAACAGGGTATATTATAAAGGAGTTTTTGTTAACAAGCATCTGCTGGCAGCCTCGGAGCTCAGGCTCTTGGGTGATGCAGTAGGTCAGTCATATAGAAAGGGTAAGTCTCAACAGCACTCAACAGCCACTTACATAACCTGCTCAAAATACCCAGAGCCTGGCTTTTTTCAGTTAATGATTTTACTGAAATGAGTGAGTTCAAGCCATAGGTCTAATATACAGCTGTAGCCATGCATCCAAATCTGGCCCAAGGAATTCACATCACGCATTTTGTGTATATGGAACAGGTAAATAGTGATCACCTATAAACATTTTAGTCTAAATGCCCTGCTCAAGATCAGATAGGATCTCTTTGGCAGGGACACAGGAATACTCTGTGCTACTGAAATAACTAAAGATTCAAATGAATTTTTTTTCTCTTTCAAAAACATCAATGTTTGCATCTCTGGATAAAAATGGAATATTTTGTTTTGAGGCCTTGACTCAGGACAGATTACATATTGACACAAATCACAATTAGAGTTGTCACAGTGTACCCCTTCAGGTGTTGAATGGTTCCTGAATTAACCATGCATATGTTTGAAGCTAATCATGCAGGTTCAAGTCTTCAGCATCAAGCTTTTGTGCCAAGTATGTTGTGGTGGGGTCAGATTAAGCAGAATTCTAGAAATGGTACCTTTAATTTAAAATTGTTAGAAAACCTCTTACGGAAGTCATCAGGACTTCTCCGGAATGAAAAGTATAAAATTTTCCCCACTATTTGTGGCAAGTCAAATACATTAGTAATTTTCTCCTTGTCATCAGAAAAGACAGTTCTAAAATACTCTCCCCAGATAAGCACACAGTCAGCTCTCAGGAAGAAAATGAAATTAAGGAAATCCAGAAAACACTGAAGAACAACACTTCCACAAGTAAAACTTCGGGGTGACTTTATGACAGAAAGAAGGAGGGCACTTAAAGCTTAAGAGAGGTTTTTGGTTATGAGAACTGTATTTCCTATGGAATTGCAAAAATTAAAGTGGCTTTGAGATATTAATGTCCCAGTATAAATATTCTAAGAAGTGGTAGGAAGATTTTCTTAGAGGGAAACACTCTGCAGCACATCATCACCAAACACAGAAGTGATCCAGAGACACTGTGAAACAGTACGTAAAATGAGACTGGAATTCTTCGGTGTGGTAACTTTTACGGTGCCATGAAGTCAGATTGATGTTAGAGAGATAGACTGACTTGAAAATGCAGCAAAATCACCATATAAATTCTTGCTATTAACATTTTTTTTCCAATATTAATGACATCAAAGTGACTTGAGAGATTTAATTTATTTCTTATTGAATATGTCAATATCCTGATACTTTCTCCACATCAGATTTGTGTGTGTACTGACATCTGTTTAGGAATAATAGCTGTCAGATCCAAGAGCTCATTAAATAATGGGAAAAGGCAAAAGAAGAACCAGGCTGCATGGTAGGACACATAAGACCTAGGATACTGTTAGTGATGTGTGCTTGTAGAGCTGAGTGGACAGGACTGCCAGGATGGAGATTCAGCTGTTCCAGGAGCTGACAGCTACTCCATGCCTGAGGCTTTGAGGGAAGCTTCAACAAATGTGGTAACTGGGGAGTGATTGAACTTTTAGACAAATGTCTTCCTTTGCTTCATCAGCTGTTGGCTCATCAGCTCTGCAGAAAGAATGTGATTAGAAGACAGTTATCCTCTTTAATGCAGGAATAGTGTTTCCCCTCCAGGCTGCTTTAGGAAAATGGTGCTTCTTTCCTCAAAGTGTGACACTCCAGAGGGGATGTTGATGCTATCTTCTACAAAGCAGAGATGCGTGAAAGGAAGGGTCACTGGTGAATGCCAGCCTAGCCCCTTTGGTTCGAGGCTGAGCAAGGGCTGGAAGGTGACAGCAGGACACTGGACCTGTAGTCCTTCAAAACTGGCCAGCAGGCTCCTGGCCACTGGCTCCCTGGCCTGCCTTGCACCTTCATCACATGTGAGATGCCACCCACCACAAGGCACCTTGTCCCAGCCCCCATTCAGTGTCAGATGGATGCAGGCAGAGCAGTGTTCCTGAGGCTTTTCTTTTCTTTGACCAGAATGGGAGGCTGTGGGCAATGAGGGCACTTCAGAAATATGTCCTTTCCCTGCCTTTCGACAGCTGTGGGAGGAATAAGAACATTTCAAAAGCAGACAGGGAAGACAAAATTCCCTATCTGAATAGAAGAGCAAAAGAAGTGGAATATGAAACCGTGCACCACCGAGGTCAGAGGCAAGTTTCCCAGGAAATCCATGAGACCAGTCTTTCTGCAACAAGATTGGAAGGCAGAGAGAGACAGAAGCTTGAATATGTTCAAAGAGAAGCTGCCTTTTTGTTTTCTCAGTTGCACTGCAAGTTAGATGTGGGAAATATCAAATATTTTATGCCTTGGCAGAAGCTTGTTTTTCCCTGTGGGAAAGGAAACAGAGAAGAATTTCTTTGAAAACTTGTAAAATGGAGAGGATGGTTTGGGGTTTTGTAAGCCAAAGACCACATATCTTGAAGGCCGAAAAGGGAATATTTTTTGATTTCGTTATTTTGTCAGCAGCAACAGTGTACCTTACTAGGAAACAAAAGCCTTCAACAGCTATTTTATGCACCTTTATTTCCTAGTAGAATATTTTCATCCATTTCTTTTCCCATTCTTGCCACAGTCTCCAATAAACTCTTTGTTTTGTCATTTCCTCTTCTCATTATTTTGGTCTACACCCGAGTTTGCAAAGTCGACCTACGGATTTTTTTTTTTTTTTTGCAGAGAAGCTCTGTCCAGTTTATAAAGAAAAGTTGGAAATAGTTTCTAAAGTGTCAGAGAGTCAAATGCTAAATGGCTGTGTCCCCTCTCTCATTGCTGCTCTCCTGCCTACAGCTGTGATTTTGCATTCACATTCAGTTTACAGAGTAGACAAGATTTCTGTTTGCATTTTGCTATGGTATATCAATCCGTAGCTGTGATACCACTTAGCAGTTCACATTTTTTAAAACAATCCCTTCAATTTTAATCCAATAAACAGCTTCTTGTAAACACTCAGTGCAATTGCATGGTTTCTTAGCTTTGTTTGACAACATCTTGAAAAAACCTTTAGCTGTAAATCTATAAAGAAGGCCTATTTTCCGCCTTCATTCCAGACAAGAAAATAAATAGAAGACTAAATACCTGTTTACTGATATCTGGGACAGACTTGAAGACAGTAACCATTGCAGAGATTGATACTGCAGCCTCAGCAACTTTGATAGGAAATAGGAAGTTTAAAATCACCAGCTGCAGCATTTTGAGAATCTAAAAAATAGCTAAAGTGCAAAACGCGTTTCAGTCTGGAGCTACAGAGAACAGCATCTGTTACATTATGACTTATGAATAAGAGAAGAAAGAAAAGCCAAAGATGTTCATATATTTAGGAAGGTTTCATTTCGGATCTGAAGAACATATTTCTCATATGAAAGAAAGGAAAATAGGAAAATTACTATATCATGTCCAAGAAATTTCTCATAACCCGCCTAGTTATTTTTGTAATAGAATAGTCGGTATTTTTTTTCCTTAAACAAAAGAGGATAGGTTCTTTGGAGAACCTAGTCTTAGACATACTTAGTGTACAGATTCACAGCCTGGTTTTGGATGCTTAAGTGGCAACAGAATTTGAATTAATGCCCTGGGAGAGCCAGAGAATAGTGCTCCAGTGGTTTCCAAAAGCTCCATCAGCAGGAGTCTTGATCTTTTGCTTATAGTTTTCTTTTCTGTGAGGTGCCAGATGCCTGTCGTGCTGCATAAACAAACAAAACATCTTCACTGATCAGGACAGCGAGAAGCAAAAATGCATGTTGATAACACTGAAATGCTAGAATGAGTTCGTTTCTGCAGTGCTAGCGTTAGCCTGTCTGAGCAGTGCTTGGAAGCAAAGCAATGAGAGGCAAAACCTTCCATTGAAAAGTCCTACTCCGTTGAAAAGTCCTACTCTGTGTAAGGAATTTGCATCTTGGTTCTTGATAGCAGTTCAAACTTTTTGTACAAAATTATGCTGGTGATGGATTTGCCAGGAGGTGTGTTGAAGACTCCGGCAATTGCCTGGATAACTCTCTAGGGCAGCTCTGGTAATCATACCTGTGTAGTTATGGGATTGTGAGAGAAATATAATTAAGAAATATAATTTAAAGATAAGATTATTCTATGCAGGAAAAAGACAATCTTGTTCAGTGAGTCCAGACCTCTACTACATCTTGCTTTTCCTTTTCCTATTATTCTGACTTTTCCATTCAAACTACATTGTTTCTTGCCATCATTACTTCTAGTATTTGCCTAATTTGTTTGCTGGACTCTGAGAAGAGGGATCAGTGGGTGGCTGATTTCCCCACTGGGATGTTTATATCAGCTTGTCTGGAGTTCAGTGGGTCTAGGGAAGGTTGATCACACATTTGCACTCTTTGTCAGCAGTTCTGAGGAAGCCTCACAAGAGACAGAAAAGGGTTTAATGTATTCCTCACAAGAAAGTTAAAAGATCACCCTGACTGTGGTCACAGCTAGGTGCTCCAAACACAGCTCGCTCCTCAGATCAGCATGTGGTCCGTGCTGGCTTTGGAGGACAATCTTTTGATGCCTGTTATTAATAACTCCCTTTTCCAGGAAAAGGTTGGAGCAACATTCACCCACCAACCCTGGAGAGAGGATAGGTGAAAAGTATTTCTACACAGCACCTTTTCCTTTCTGCAACTGCTTGTTTTCATTCAAAGCTCTGAACTGAAGGCCAGCTATACACTCTGGAGCTTGTTAGATTTCTTTGCCAGGGGACGCTCTTGTTTGCATAATGGAATCAGCTGGTCGTGGCAGGTTATGTGATTCTGGCAGCTTCCTCTTTTCAAACCAGTTTTAGTGTCTCCTAGTCCCTGCCACTCGCAAGGTTGAGACACAAAGTCTTTTGTGAGCTCAGTCTTTATTAAGCAACATCGAGAAACCCTGTTGTTTTAAAAATGTGAAGCAAATGGGAAGGGTGATTGACTACTTCATGGCTAGCTCTACCAGCAATCGTGCAAATCCAGAGAAAGATCAATGAACGAAAGGAAATAAAGTGGGTCTACTTTTCATATGTTTTAAATGGTTAAGAATTTCTTCCCAAATGTTTTCACCATTGGAATAGCACACAAAGAGGTTTCACAAACATTTACTACTTCCCAGCCTGGTGTTAATTATGTAAGTCGCATGCATTGTTTCTGTTCTCTGGTTGAGTGACTTAGGTAACCATCCATGTCAATAAAAATTATAAAAATCAAGCTTAAATGTGGGGTTTTTTGTTTGCTTTCTGAATAACTCAGAATTCAAAGGTGAAAATCAATGTTTTGAACATCAGTGGAAATGAAGCTTGACTGCATGAATATTTACTGACAGCAAGGATGTCAGATTGGCAAATCATAGGAATCAAATTTGGAGTTGCTTGTTACTATTGTTAATAATAAGTGGTTGTGGGACAGTATTACTTAGTATTCTTTCAATGTTCAAAATACAGCAAAAGCATACAATTAAGAGAGTCTGAACTTCAAAGAAGTTACACTGCAAGCATAAAACACAGGGGGCTTACTGGCTTTGGAACAAATGTTTGCAAAATTTCCCCTCCTTTTTCCCTGTCTCTTTTGTCTATCTCTCTCACAAAAATACACTCTTTGCCCAATTATAAGAGCCACTACAAAAAAATGATTTAAAGTTACCACTTCATATTCCCCAAGATAGGGCTGAATAAAGCTTTTAGTTTCTCTAACTTCTACAAGTGCTTTGTCTTAGAGAGAAGAGAGGAATCAAATCACACTGATCACACATCTGTGATGTCAAAAGATTCAGTTATATTTCTGATGCATTTTTATAATTCCTTCTGCAGAGGGATCTGCTACAAAAAACTCCTTTCTCTTAGAGCCAGAATGGACACCTATCAGTGACTTGCATACTTCATATAAGTAAGAGGGTTGGATAAATATCCCTAAAACTTTTTAATGTTCTTTGGCAAACTTAGTATTTAACTCTTTAAACTCTGTTTAAAACTTCCAGCCAGATTAGTTATTCAGAATTGAAATTCTGGCAAATGAACTGTCTGGCAAGATTGCTTATTGAAAGCTCACATCTTAGGTAAATTTTCATACACTGATGAGTAAATGCATAAGTAAAAAAAAACCAAAGCAACAACTGGATTTAAAAAAAAGTAAGCTTTTAAAGTAGTCTAAAAGTTATAATATGTAATCAAGGCATAAAATCACACACGGAAAATGATATACTCAATGCAAAGGGTTAGAACGTGATTTCAAACACTGAATCCCTTCTATGGATGAAGCATAAAATGCAGACAGGGATTTATTTTTGAGTAAGCCATCAACATAATGTCTGAAATAATGCATACATTCAAGAAATCCATAGTCAAATAATAGTGGGGTAAAAAAAATCAGATATCTTTTCCACTTTCAAGAATAGTTTGTCACTCAGAGGCAGGATCAGCCACAGAATTACCAGCAAAGGGAAAGAAAGCTTCAGCAGCCTTCACCAGCAGTGGCTAGCAAAAGGCACTGCTGTAGGAGTAAAACTCCTACATTACCTGCTGTGGTTGCAGTATCCTGCATTCAAGCAAGGGCTGCTTCCATCCATTCAAGGATCAGTTCAATATTTATTTATTTATTCGTTTATTTAATTTATTTATTTATTTACCCAGGTAGTTGAAGACCCTCGTAAGCGAGGCACGCACTAACTGCAATGTTAGAAAAGAGCGGAGTTCATAACCCCTAGGAAGATTACAGTAATGCACCATGTGAAATCAGAGTGAGAAGAGACAGATGATGCAGAGCTTGGTCAAAAGTCAAAGGAAATCAATGGCAGGTCATCTGCAGGCTTCAGTGGGGTGGGATTGAAACTGGGGCATCTAATCTCAAGTCTGATCCTCACTTTGTCTGTAAATTTGGACAAGGTATTTCTACTTTACAGCTTTCATTTCTTTCTGAAATGGTTGTGAGGCTTCAGTTAGTGTTCCAGAAGAGTGCCAAAACCTTAAATGAAAATACGAACAATTACGGAAATATGAACCTTACCAACAAAAAAAAAAATATGGGCTTTTTACCTTAATTGAAAACAAGTAGCAGCAAGATGATGATACATAAAAAGTGTGCTGTAAGTGCACCTAAACTTCTGACTTACAAATTCAATTAGAGAGATATTGCAGGCGTATAGATGAAATATATAAGAGTACTGAAGAAAAGCAATAAAGCATCCAAACCACCCAAATGTCTGTCATATGAAAACTTTCCCCCACATATACAGAAAACCCACAGGTACTGAATATATTGGCAAGACAAAGCGAGAAGTGTATTTCAAAGCAAGCCGGCGCTTGCAAAAATAAAACCATTCAGGGAATCTCGATGAATAATAATATGACTACTTATCACTTACATAATGAAGGAAACATTTTTGCCAAGGGCTCAGTACTAGTGCAATTTAGCAAAATTGTGGGTGAAGAAAAAAGAGTATTGTCAACATGCATATCAAAAAGTTATTTGATTTCATATTGGGATATTAAAAACTTCCCTTTCTGAGTCTGAATCACCCATATTTCGAGCTCCATGAGAGTGTTCTACTAAGAGCTAATTATTCCTTCTGGTTGTTCAAATACGTATATATACATAACTGCACCTTTTTGCATAATTTTAGCCTTACCATTTTTGCAAATTAGAAATCATTTACTCAGACAGTTTAAGCCAAAAGGACATTTTAATTGAATTGGCATGATTCTTATAATTGTATTTTACAATGGTATTTTACAGTAGTACATATCTTGGGAAAAGCATGCTCTGCACATAGAGAAAATTCTGTGTTATCCAGAACTGACCTTATATCCTGAAATGACAGTTTTCTATAAATTTTGCTGTATTCCTGAACCATCTCTTTTCAGATATGTTTTTAGGTGTCCTCACAAAGGATTTTAGGTACTAAACACAAAATATTCTTGGGCCAATAAGTTTTTTTGCAAGTGTATTTCTGGCAAGTATTTTCATGCAGGCGAAAGTGCAAGTCCTTTTGTCCATTAACTGCAGTATAGTAAAAATTCAAAGCTATTTTTATACAGATCAATTCTCCCTATATATTAATAATAGATATTTTAAAAATTAACTCCAAAAGTTATCTTAAAAATAGGGGTTTAATATATGTAATTAGGTATAATGTAAGATAAGTCTATAAAGCTACACTGATTTGAGCTAAAGTCACTGTGGTACTTTCCTAACATTCTCTGACAGCTGTATAACGAAAAGCATGTATGACAACAACATTTAATTTTTAAACAGGGTTAAATTCTCTCTATATTAGTGAAATCCTGAAAAATGTGACTGATGTATTTCAATTTCACATGAAGAGAGGCTGGTTTATCCATGATAACATCGCATAACCCAAAAGGATTCTCTTCACAGCTGTTGAATAGCATATGTAAAAGATGGGATGTGGGAGCAGTCAAGTCCATTATAACCTATATTGATGCCCCCCTTTGGCAATTTTACTATAGAAATCAAGAATTAGTGTGCCTGAAAATAATTACCTTCTCCTCACTACAGATAGTCCTTCTATACTGGGATTATACTATGTGGACAATGGCTGCAGGACTGCTTTTGTCATGCTCCTCATGCAATCTGTATTTGACTGACAAACAAAGACTTTCAAGGGCAGAAGTTCAGGTTTTTACAAGTGCTAGTTGTAAACCCACAAGGTAAAATCCTCTTCTCATAAGTGTCGAGATCTTCTGTTCTCCCTCAGGTATGAGCCCTCTCAGAAGGTGGGTAGCAGAGAATAATGACTACGAAAGAACTGATGTAGCTTTGAGATGAGACTTTTTCTGTGAGAACACTCAGTTCATTTAAGCAGAAAAGGACTCATTATCCTGCCTTCTGTGACAAAACTTTAAAGACTAATTTTGCTTCAGTCCTTTTGTCTGCCTGTGGAAAACTAACCATTCTATATCCTGTTTGCTCTCATTTGCCTGAACAGGGTAATTTCAGGATCTGTGTTTCCTGATTTCAACAACAATTAGACCTTTGGGCGTTGCTGAAGCAGTTTGGATTTTTACAGCTAAACCTTCATACTTCAAGGAGTGAGGAAGCCTACAAAAATAAAAACTATCCAGTATCTTCCCCCGTGTGGGGGATTGCTTAAGCTCACTGCTATTACATCATTCCCTGCCCTGATGCACATGTTCTAAATCTGCTTTTTCTCATTCTGAAAGGGCAGGGTGTGAGAGGGAGTTTTTAAGGAAAGTGTAGGACCCAAAACCCAGTACAGGTCTGGAAGTTGCCTGCAGGCACATGCAACCCAGGCTCTTTACCTCACCTGTGCTCCATAAACCCTCTCCAATACTCTATAACAAAGTTCAGTAGAAAGAGCAGAAGGCTCAGAAGCTACTCTTTGCCCCAGGATGGGAGCAGGCACATCAGCACTGCCTTGCACTTTTCCAAGTCCATGGAGTTTGTCAGTTGAGAATGTCTCAATGGTTCTGAAAGAGGTTTGTCCCCAGAGGTACCAAGGCAAGTAAAAAATAAAATACGTCATGTCTTATCTCTGTGCCAATTTTTCTCTCCCTGACTTCAGACTGATGCACTCCCCTGATCTTTTCAAATGCTGGAATATTTTGGTAATCTCTTCTGGCTCCCAGTAGACACGACAACTGCATGTCTCAGCAGGCACACTCTGGACTGAGCAACTGAAGAAGGAGAACAGGCTTTCACTGGGAAGAGGTGCAGGCATTGGAGCCAATGTCATGTTCTTGCAGGGGTGTGGAAAAGAGATCAGGTACAATTTTTGCTAGCTTAGATTCTTTCAGGCCTCGAGTCCTATTCATTCGGATAATTTTTGCAAATGCACCTGTCCCCGGGCTCCGTTTCTCAAACGTGCTTTCAGCTGAGCACTGAAATAAGCAGATAGAGTTCAAAAAACTCAAACTCTTGGACTGAATTCTTCTGAAATTCTGGCTGCATTTGTGGGTGATGAGTATTTGCTCTAAGAGCCTTTGAAAAATGACTCTGACTCTTGCAGTAGAATAAGAATTACAACTGAGATTCATTTTTGCTGTTCATATAAGGAACAGTACAAGGAGATACTGTCTGAAACCTTTCCTTTCTCATTCTGTCAATGCCTTGACTCAGAAGAAATATGTGAGTTGGTCTATCTGTGCCTTATTTCATCCAATAAAGCAAGCTACATCTAAGATGGTCCGCTCAGATAGGATCTGAGCTGTTAGCTCAAAGCCTCTTGGGAACTTAAGTGCCATTTTAATTCTGTTCTGTAAACACATGCATGAGAAAACTCCTGGAGGAGTAACTTGTTAGACACCCATGAATTGCCATTTTGGTCTTGTCTGGGTCAATAAAAAACTTCTGAGAGATCAGCTAATATGCTGCAAAACCTGTTAGCTGAAGATAGTAATTTTAGTGTCCCCTCTGGGTACTCTTCTGGTTCTTTGAAAGAAGGGAATCATTCACACAGGAAGATATTAACAAAAATGAGAGACCAATAAATGCACCTGTCAGTGTTCAGCAACAGCTAAAATTAATTCACAAATCCAAACAATCTGTAGAAAACTGAACACAATTACATAAGAAATTAAGTTATACAGTTGCCATGACCTTTAATCAATCATTCCAGCTGTTAATGTTAATTTTGTGATCTGAAAATCATAGTTCTATTTGCATTTTAATGGCTGTTAAATGAGAGTCATCAGGAAGAAATAGTGACAGCTTGGCCTTTTGATACCAAGTTCTTCTTTCCTAATGTGATTTGGAAGATTTGGAATTCCTGTTCAGAAGGGGTTTTGTTTCAAACCACAGCAGGCACAGGGAGCCAATTTTGCAGAAGGAAGACTGGCAATTCAAAGCTAAATTCCTTTTTAATCCATCTGTATCTATGAAATAATCATACAAAAACAGGTGAAAAAGCTGTAATGGTGACTTCATTACCCTCAGACTAACAAAATCTCTATCGTCTTTTAAAGCCCTTTTCACAGATATATGCTAGTTTAGTATTTTTTCCATGACTGGGGATGTTTGTACTTAATGAACAGAAATTTTTGTCAAGTGGTCAGTGAAATTAAACCCAGCAAATGCAATAAAACCACTGAATAACCATGAATTTTAGGATTAGTTCAATTAGTTTGTTCTGCATTTACCTGAAAAAAGTATTGCATACAGGACCGCCTTACAACATAAATACCATTCATTGGCTCATTTTGCAGGTAATGACGTTAGTGGTATTGCATTAGATCAAAACTCTGTTTAAATCAGATTCCTGTTCTGGAGTAGCTGCTGACTTGTTGATTGCTCTATTTATTAATAAGATCTAAATGTCTGCCAGCCTCTTGTACTAGTATCTTCCATTTTATCATTGATACATTTTCTTATTAATAGGAAGATCTTCATTGTTACACAACAATTTACTTGTATGCAAAGTGCACAATTCTGATTAATGTGATGTTCTTCTCAAATCTTCATCTAAATATCCTAGGAGACAGTTCTGAAGTGAATCTTCTCTGCTTTAAAAAGGAGGTCTTGGAACTACATGTTCAGAAAGGGAAGCAGTGAGCTGCAGACAGATTTCAGCAACTGGAAAGCAAAGTCAGTATTAACAATGGAAGAAGAAAATGGTTTAGCTCTATCCAAAGTCCTTTATATTTAAAGCAGGTAAATTGTAAGAGGAAGAGAGTTTCAGCAGATGTTTCCAGGCTGAGTTTCATAAAGGACTGAATAGCAATAGGGAAGAGGAACATTGATAAATGCCCTGCCTTTTATCACACAAGTAGGACTTCTGTCCATAAAGGCAGTCTAATTTGAATGCAATGAACAGCACATCCTCTTCTTTCCCCAAGCACAGAACCTATGCATTTTCTGCTTCTACATTACTTCTACAAATAAAACTTGTAAAGGTGGTATGCATGCTAATGGGTCTGATCTCTGAAGTCAGAGCACCAACTGATGCAGGAAAGTGTCGCAGGGCAGAAGGACTCCCATCTTTGTTGTGACAAGCCCTGCCTTTATGCAGGCACATTGTTCTTATGCAGCAATACTGTTGCTATCCCAGCTTTCCATTTTATAAGCTAACCAGGAAAGAAGGCTTGGCTAAAATGCAAATCAAAAGTAACAGTATCAGGATGTCGGTATTCTGGTTCTGCTGGACTTCAGGACGTTTGCTTCCTTAGAAATGTAAGGATTTTTCTCTCTGGCCAGTAATGTTCCAGCCTGTAGTATGGCTTTGTACAACGTCAGTGCAGCCATGTGTGTGAGTGTGTGCATGTGTGCACATGTGTAAATGTAAGTAAGCAGCAGCATGCGGTGCAGGAATGGGGATAGAGACCCCTAGTCCAAAATTCTGGTTCCGCAGAACTCGGTGAGAGCTTTGCCCCCACTTTTGCTGGAAGCAGCCTGTCATCCTGCTGTCTGAAGTCCTTTAGTTCTTTAGACTAAGAATGTGTGAAGCACAGGGCCCTGAAGGCTTCTCCACACTGGACAGAGTTAAGAACACTTGGTGTGAAATATATCTTCTTGTCATATTTAAGTAAGAAGAGAGAAATCTCCAAAGCTGTGGAGGTTGATTTGGCCAGATGTTCAGAAGGTCTATGGCTAATTCTATTTTTCTTCTCTGGACCTCTTCAGTTAAGTCATCACATCACAGATCTCCTGAGCACAAGCTCTTTTACAGCATTCTTAGTAATTTCAATTCCGATCAGGTTAGAAATAAAACAATTTTTTTTCCCCAGGTATCTTAGAGTTTCTGTGTACATCAAATAAATGGATATCAAACATTCTTCAAGAAGAATGGCACGAGAAAAGGATTCACCGAGATTCTTTGCTAAAGAATCAGGCTTCTCCTTTATTACCCAGCCATACGCATCTGTCCTGAATTTCCATTGCTGGATTAAAGGCATTAAAGAAATCCCAACGGAGTGATTTCTTATTATTTTCCAGCTGTTGATAATCCTTGGCATTTAAAATGTCACTATTTTATTTTTGAGACAGAGCTTTCTCAGGAAACCCTCTATGTGGTGTTTATCATGCAACACATATCATGTTCCTCAACAAACCTCAGGAATCAAGCCAGCAGATTAGCTCCAGGAGAACAAACAAATCTCAAAGGTATCTTTATAGCTATATTGCAGGTCAGAAGCTCAGTGCAAATGGGACCCATTTTGTTGCTCAGAAATTGCTGAATCGCAGGAAATGTCTGCATTAATATCCTAAACAAATATATTCTTCCTATTATTCTTGATCATATCTTACCTGTATTGCCTTTTAAAAATATAGATAATTTAGCATTAAACTGAAATGGTTTCAACAAATCAGACCCTAGGGTACTGTAGGGTTGGTTTTGGTTTGCTTTTTTTTTTCTTCCGGGTATTTAGGGCTTTAAATCACTTTTTTTCTCTGATTTCACAATTTTTTTTTTTTCTGAACCCATGAGAATTCCTACCTGCCCCTTTCAGACAGATTAGGGTTGAGAAAAAAAAACACTTTTCAAAATGTTTTTATCCTGATTTAAGATATTTATAATACTTGATAGCCAGATATTTTTTTTTTTTTTTTTTGCAATGATATAGCCTGGGGACTAACATGATGCTGGCTGAAAAATCTTTGTGCAAAAGTAAGCTAAATTTTGATTTCCTTTCTGAGAGAACATTGCTTCTTACCAGAAGCAATGATAGATGCTGCACAGTTTTGGCATCATGTACCTTCCTCCTCTTCATGAATATGCTCCTTTTTTTCTTCAGAAAACTCTAACCAACCTTGTTCCATCTGATCATAGGTGTTTTTTAGAAGCCTTACATCATTAAAATGCACTGATAGGAGTTGTGAAAAGGAGTGTAATTTCTGTCCCGTTACCCAGACTGTTGGCAGTTATACTAAAATACACTTAAAGGCCATCTGGCCCATGGAAGATAGTTTTCATACAAATAGGTTTATGCCAAAAGATTTATGAATACAAAGATAAGTAAGAAGACTGTGAGACTGAAGGAGAAGACTCTTGATAAAATACTGACTACTGGGGCGGCTTTAACGTGATGGAAGATTTGTGTTTCCTCATATCTCCTTTGGGAAGACGAGCTGATTGTGGCTGATTGTAGTCTTGATTCCTCGGCTGGAGAGGAGAGATTTGGGGATGGGCAACTTCCTGGTCAGGCAGGACCTGGAGTGGGATGATGGGAAAGAGTGAACAGAGTATCCCAGGTGACTCACAGAGTGGAAGAGTGGAATCGTAGTCAAATCCTGAGGGCAGCTTTGCTGAGACTGCTGACCCTACATCCAGAAGAGACAAGAACTGGCTCTTGGGCAGCTGCCTCCAAAACTGCTTTGGGAAATCTCTGTTGCAGGTCTGCTGGATTCATTACTCCTCAGCCTCCCACCCTCCCACAAGAGGCTCTCTTGGGCTCCCAGCAGGGATTATTTACAAAGTTAGTAACATCATCTTTTGTGGTAACTATGAAAAATGGGTAAAATGTTAGATATTTAACCTGGACCATGCTACCATGCCCCCCAAAGAGGAGGTAACCATTTCCTTAGCCACTTGGTGGAAGAGTTTATCATGTCTTGTTCAAGTGGTAAGTTTGGAATGGCTTTCGGTGTCTTGGTTGAATGATTTTCCAGAGAGTAGGATTTCTCATTTGTTTTAGGAATTAATCTTTGAAGATGGTTCTGGAATACTAGGCTTTGCAGACTTAAGAGTAGTAGAAAAAAATCAAAAGAATGTAATAAAGTGAATGAACAACAAAGTAAATGGCAGTCAAATAAGTGACATAAATCTTCGAAGTGAAAAGATGTCTCAGCAGAGAACCAAATTTAATGGAGGAAAGAAATTTATCAGGAATTTAAACAGAATCTGCAGGAAGGAAGGTTAAAGTCAACTAATCAATAAACGTTTAGAAAGTTGCCATTTCCCCAAGTCTCCTAACACTCACAAAGTCCTAATCCCAGCTTCTTAAGCTGTATAGCAGAGCTGGGGTTGCAGGACAAAATAGTATATCTGGCCTGGTGCTGGCAGACTGAAACTAAGTTCCCCATATTTTCTTCATCCCTTGGACCTACAAGTAGGTTAAGCTGATTTACCACGGCTGAACTTCTGACAGAATAGCCCCAGAGGCTATAAAATAAACCAAGTTGGCATTGTTATTCAGAAAACTGCATTTAATAATTAAGAACACAGATGATTTCAGCTACAGATATATTTTAAATAACTTTCCTGCTTTTAGTTTTAGACTAGTGGATAGGAGCATATCACGAAATTGTAATAAATATAACTGCATTACATGAAGCACTATTAATAAGTTGCTTCTAGTGACAATGTTATTGCTCCTTTTATGCGAGAACATACTGCAGGTGTCACAGGTAATTTCTTAAAGCAATGTTCAGAATATTTACTGATAAGCCTGACAGTATTATTGTTTTGGATGGGAAAAATCAGAAATAGTCTCTCTTCTGAAGTTTATATGACTGATAATAAAGAGGTTAACAGAAATTCTCCATCACTGCAGAAGTATTTACAGTGAGGTGCAGTTTTATCAGCACAAGAATAAGTAAAATCCATTTTAGACTAGGCTAACATACAGCACACTGTATGTGAGCATTACTGCTTTGGAAACTTTTGCAGTATGATTATGCTCCTGTTACACAACCTGAAACATAAATTGACAGCTTTAGGAGGAGCTTTTCATTCATTGGCATAATGGTTCAACGTGTTATGGAAATAACATAGATTCATTTATATTCAAGGGCTTTGGAAGGACTTTTATGTAGAATGGTGCTCAGATGCAAATTTTCAGTATATCCAAATTCACTTGACATATTTTTCTCTTAAAATGAATTATCAAACACTAGGATAATATTATGGGGGAAAATGCATGTTTTAACCAGCAACAGCCGTCTTATTGTGGAGTGGTATTCACATATGTCCTATTACTGTGAAAATGTCAGATATTTTCTGTATTTATTTTGCATATACCCAAGAATATGTGTGGTTTTTGTTGTACATTCATTATTTAAAACTTTAGTCCTGCAGCAGGACAGTAACAAATAGCTCCAGACCTAAGACTGAGGGCAGCCTATTAAAAGCCAGCTTCTGAAAGTGTTTTGAAATCCAAGTGCATACGTAGACCATCTTGAGAGCTGCTGCATCTTACGAGGATGTGGGGCAGAATTTGGCATCCAAAGCAGACGTCATAAAAGATTGCTTTGCTGGAAGATGAGTGGGTGCTAATTAGTATGCTCTCTGAAGTGCCTTTATTGTTGCCATTACGTGATGCCCAGAAGAGGATGGTGGCCAGTTGCAAAGTCACTTAGATCAAAAGATCCAGACTGTTTTCAGCTGTAAAAATTAGTGGAATGTTGATTCCTGTTTGACCCTCATGCTTCACTGCCATCAGGAAGCAGTGGAGCCCAGAGGTCCCCCCTCTCAGTCTCTATTGATACAAAGCCACGCTTTCATCCATTCAGAAATCTTTAGAGATGATAACTGCTGTCCTCTTGGATCTTCCAAGTCAGAGACCACGGAAAACATCTGAATAAACACATCTATCTCTAGAGAAGTCTAGGGCCTTAATGTGTTTCACTCGGAAGTCTTCAAGAAATATTGGCACATGCACCTAGTGAAGATAACTCCTTTTCATAATAACAAGCTTCTGGTCAGCCAACCCACTAAAACCATCAGAGCATACAAAACGATTTGATGATGGGCCATAGGACTTACTACACCACTGACTATCATCCACTCATTCATCATGGCCTTGAATCCACAGTCTGGATTACCCAAAAGTCACTTGGAGATTTCTGAGGGGTTACTAATTATCAGTGTTTGTGTATGTTTACAGAAAACTCTAGTGAATCTGTGAAACTAATTAAAGGCAAATGGGTCTCTATTTAAAGAACCGAAAAATGTCAATATGAAGTTGGGGATCTGCTTCAGTCAAGTGACCACAGAGAAGAAGGGAGGAAAACATAATAAGGCTCTGGAAATCCCACTGCAGAAGAGCTGACTTACAGCTAGGATAGGAGAAATGAATGAATTCTGAATTTCTGTCTCCTGAACGCTTAAATATTTTCAATGCGAGTCTAAAATAAACCTTTAAATGAAACTGTAAAACACCACTGAGTAGCTCAAAGAAGTTTCTGTGAATATAATAGACCACAGCTAGGATCCAAAGTGTCAGATTCAATCCAAGGGTCTGTGCTGCCACCACTGCAGCTCAAACAGAAGTAATATCCCTCAGGCAGTAGCTGTGTCTTGATCGTACCCTACTTACACAGCTACTGAAAGCCAACACATAGGTGGCCAAGGAAACAGATGTGGGTATCACTTTGAGGGATTGCCTTTTTGACAGCTCAATAGCCTATCCAGGAACCTCCAAAACACCATTTTCCGAGGATCTCATAATGACTCAGGTTCCTAGGAAGTCATATAGACCCTGTTTACCCCAGCAGCACAGAAGATGTGTGTAGACCCAACAAGTTCTCACCTGTCATGTTTATTCTTGCTCTGCTTGTGCTGCTCAGGCTAAATCACAGACACACAAGTCACAAATCCTCTGGAATTCACAAACTGCAAAATTTAAACACTCTAGGTTCGATGTGCCTCAGCTGAGGAGACAGCTCTTCTGCTCTCTTTTGCGCAGAGAGCAGCAGAGGTGGAAGGATGTGAGGAAAGGAAAGCCGTTTTCTCCCAAAATTGAGTTGGTTGACTGAATTCCATGGTTTTCCCCACAGGTCTGTCCTACCATCTTTTCCCTCTAATGATTAGTCCCTGATCCCTCTCTGCTCAGCTGCCTTGAGGCTCCCTGCAAGCTCCCCCATCACTTGCTTATTCAGGATGTAAGCTTTACATACTTTCCACAGTTTCTCAGGGGAGGTTTCTAACCCCAAGTGGTTTATAGTTGAATGTGTATTTGCAAATTGATAATTTTGAATCATGCTGCTTAGCCCTGGGCAGTGCTGTATTAGGGATTAATTCCCCCATGGGCCCTTGAGCATGAACTACAAAGACTGGAAGTAGAGCAGAGAGCTGGTGCTGGCAGCCTCAGAGGTAGCTGCTGGCAGCCCAGAGCAGCAGGGAGGACTCGGGGTCCTGGGACACGATGGACAAGCTGCTGCACCCAACTGAGACATTCCCTTTCTTCCCATTCACTGCCTAATGAAAGGAAGAGTCTGACCTCTGGGACTGGAGACTCTCCTGAGGATACAGAGAGCCACACCGCACTCTCAGAGCTTTACTCGCAGTGGAGTAGCCCAGGGTAGCCAAGTATGGCATGCCCAACATTCAGCCTGAGCAGGAAAGCACATCTCCATGCATTGCCCTGCACTGGCAAACAGAGTATTCACCAGCTTTGCTATCAGGAAACCTCCCAAAACTTTCAAGTGGGGATGCAGGCAACTTTTCCCTGTCAGCTGTGGAGCTGCTCTCCCACAGAAGCTATCATGCCTCAAGCCTGCAGTGCTTTCCCCTCCGGTCAAGAAACCATAGCAAGAGAGGGGAAAGGGATAGTCTAATCAGGGGAGCAACCAGGAGGGAGTGAAGGATGAAGGATACTAGGAAGCAAAATATAGTTCAGCCTTAGGAAGTCACATTTGTATTGAACAGTGCTGGAGCTGGCTGGGAAGCAGAGCAAGTGAATAGCTCCTGCGTAAATAATAGCTGGGTAGTTATTGTGCTAAAGGACTCGGAAATTCTCACTGATGAGAGGAAGCCTGATGTAGCTGTCATTTCAGAGCATTAACAGGGTGATTCACACGAATGGAATCTTTGAAATCAGTGTGTACTTCTTGTAGGAAGGACTGAGGGGGAGGGACAGCACCCTGTACCACCCCCCTTACAATGATCAGTAGCTGGAGGAGTGTGAAAACATGCAAATGATAACCTCCAGAAAGGATGTTGGAGGAGTCAGGAGCAATGAAGTGATGAGATCTGCTACAAAACACTAAATCAAACCAGAAAGTAGGATGAATTACTCCTAAAGCATCTGTCTGCACTGAAGGATAAAAATTGCATTATTATAGGGAATTTAAGTTTGGAGGCTCTCATGCAGTAGTAAAACATTACAAATTTTAGAGATTGATATTTTTTTTCTTTCCACAAAAAGATATTGCATGTGACAGCAATTTCCTTTTCGAGGCTCATTCTAACAGGTAATAATACATTAATATTAGGACTACAAGTTGTTGATTACCTAAGGCTTATATGATGTAGTTACATTCATTATGAACAAAGGACAATTCTAACTAGTAATATTTATATTTGGAGCTTCACAGAAATAAATGTCTTGTCCTTAATGGATATTAAAGAGAATTTGACCAGAGGGTGGATAAAAGGCAGAAAAAAATGCCTGAAAATCAGGAGCTGTTTAAGAAGCCTGCTAGATGGGCAAGAAGCCATGGCCTATAGTCAAGAACAAAGACAACTTTGGCAGAAAGCTCAGAGTAGTTGAGAGAAGAAGCCCGTGACAACAGATTTCTTAAGCAAAAAGGGCTATAAAGGGGCAGTGAACTGTTGCACGGAGACAACCACAGCATATGGCTTCTAGCACAGCACATGGATGTCCTTGGATATTGGCAATTTTTCTAAAGCTCATCAGGCCTTTCAGAGGGAACTGCTGCAGAATTCCATCCTCTAGGACTGATGCCTTAGGATTTTAGCTTTTGTATTTTTCATATCCTGTAATCCTTTAGTGTGTAACTCTAAAACTCCATATAGCCTGCTAGCTACTGTTCTCCCATTTTGGTTAGACAAAACAAATCCTCTCTAGGCTTGACACTCAAGGATGCCTTACTGTCTCAGGCCCTGAAATAGGTAAACAAAAGTGGGTTAAGGGGGGAACAAACTTGGGGTAATGACTTAATTACCTGAAATTGTAATTGAAGGATTAACCTCTGATACGCAAATGAACCAAACTTATAAAAGTATGGAAACCCATGACCTGGCCATCCATTTTGGGTGTAGCCCCTAGGACTCTGACTGCCCAAAGTGTACCTTGAAGGCCCTTCAAAAAATATAACTGCTTTTATTCTCTTAATATTGTCCAGCCTCTGTTTTTAGGCAGCCCATCAAGGCATCAGGATGACCCTGGCTGAATGACAAGGATAACCCATGCAGGAACAATGTTGGGCTGGCCTCGAAAAGTTAGCAGTTGCTTTCAGCCTGACACCCAAATTCTGACACCGGGGAAAACAAGCATCTTTGGTGTCCCTTGAGAAACTACACTTTCCCCTTTGTGAACGACGAGCTTGTGCATGAAACAAAGGAAATTTTAACTGGAGGAAAGGAACTCAAATTTAGGAAAAAACCCAAACCCAACAGCAGCAGCAAATCAGGGGGACCTCACAGTTAAGGTGTACAAATGACATGTGAAACATCCGATTACAGAGTAACCTCTAGTAGTCTTTCGTCTCACTCTTCTCATCTGTCTGACTGGTCAACAAATGATTGCCCTTTCATAGGCTGCTTCCTCCCACCTTTTGGTTTTTTGACCCACTCTGGGTCTAGTATCATTAGCTGACAAAGTCCAGCATGTGAACTCAGCCAGGCTCTCCTCCAGCCCTGAGGAGAAATGATGTGTTTCTGCGACAAGGCTCCTTGCCATTTGTCCCTGAATGACGGTATTCCAGGTGACTGTGACTCTAGAAGCTCCCTTCTGCCAGCCTGGTCCAGTCCTGCAGGCCAAGTGCTACCCACAGACAGCACAATTCTGCGAGGCTGTGAGGCTTCTGCAGCCTCACAGACCCCTTCAGCCCCGACTCTGCTTCCATCCCAGCTCCAGAGATGGGATGAGTTGCTCGGCGCTCAGTCTGATGAGGTTATTTGGGTGCAGGACGGGACCACAGTACCTCCAAAACCATCTCCACTCTGTTCGCAAAGACTCGGGCTATTTGAAATTACCTTCTATTCTGGCCAACGTACGTATTACACCAGGTATTTTGGGGCCAGGCTTACCATGGCCGTAGGGGGCTCTCATTCAGCGGAGGGCGGCTGTGAGGCGGCACGGCGGGCGGCAAAGCCTCATGGCCTGAA